>JABXWE010030526.1:0-38390 GCA_014611495.1 Limonius californicus
ATATTGTTTAAAGTATTGCATGTAATGAAGTAAGTGTAATCATAGATAATGCTTAAAATTAAGTAAACCATGTTTTATCCAAATTAACAACAATCAACGCAAATTAACAACAATCAACGCAAAAATTAAAAAATCAAAATTCGAAAACTGAAAAATTATAAGTTTGCGTAACAGGAATACCAACGTCGTCTAGGTGTTCTTGCACAATTGTGGCTGTGTCGGGTCAAGCGTTGTCGTGCATTAATTGGAAGTTGTCACAATGGCACAACATACTGTTCTAAGATATCCGTAATGTACCTCTGACTGTTTAAAGTGCCGTTGGGGAAGATGTGTAGGTCTGTGCGGGCCGTGAAAGATATGCCTCCCCATACCATTATTGAGCCAGCACCAAATGCAGTCGTGGGGGCATTTGCATTGAGCATATCGTTCATTTCATTTGGACGTCTAAAAATTCGAAAGCACCTATCACAACTCTCCAAACAAAATCTGGACTCGTTTATGAAGAAAAAGCGTCTCCAAACTTCATTTTCCCAATTCAAGTGGTTTCTAGCAAAATCCAATCTGTATCTGCGGTGGTCTGCAGTTAACTGTGGGCCAGTAGCTGGTAATCTGGCTCTCAGATTTTCTTCCAGAAGACGTTGGCGAACGGTTTCAATGCTAACCTGCACATTATGTACTGCTGAAAGTTGTCTTTGGAGGGCTCTTGTGGTGGTAAAGCGCTATCTTAGTGCACGCATTCGTAAAAAACGCTCTTCTATAGCGGTAGTAGCACGTGGTCGCCTTGTCCTGGTCGCCTGTCATGTTCGTTAGTTTCTCTGAAATGCTGGATCACCCGAGAAATGGTTGTGTGGTTCACCCTAAGCCTATCAGCGATAACGAGGAATGGGGGCACTTCTTCGGATAAAGTTGACACACTCATCACGACTTAAATTTCTTGAGATAAGTTGCATTTTAAATAATACTCATCGTACAAGAAATTGTTTGATGACAGCTACACGATTTGATACGTTTTAAAGTAAAACGAAACTGCAAGTAAATTCTAAATGTGCATGTAAAATTGATTAATTTTTTTTAACAAAGGTAATGATGTAGAAACAGACCAAGAGTAACATGTATCTATCAGGTTTGAATTAGACATTCATTCCATGCATTTGGTTGAAGTAGATAGCGCACTACTTTTCGTTTTGGTTTATCGCAACATTAATAATTGGGGCGTTAATTTCTTGGAACAGCGTAGTTCACTTATTTTTTTTTGAACATTTGAGTTTCAAGAGGATAAAATTTTATAGAGATATTTGTGTTTCGGAGATCATATTGCGATTTCTAAGTGAATAAAATAGCAGATTATATAAGATGAATATAAACAGATAGCGCCATAAAATATATTTTAGATTAGGTCAAAGAAATTGGTTAGTTTAAATAGAAAATCGTCGCACTTATAACAATTTACATGAAACTAAACCCCACTTAAAAAATAATCTTGGTTTCCAAATATTAGACTGCAGAATTGGTATTACGCAATTTTTTTAAATAAAACAGCTACTGTTTGGAACAAGAAATGTTACAAAGAAACTCGATTTCACTGCATACAGAGCAGAAGGTGACAGAATGCATGTGAACCGTTTTCTTGTAAATGTTATTCCATTGTAGAGCAACTCCTTCCTAGCGTGCGCTTTCTGAGCTTTCAACAGCGTCCGTTACGTTTTAATTTACACAAGCAAATTAGAATATTCCGCGTTTAAAATAATTTACGACGCTATAAACCCGCGAACAAAAAAAATCTCATACCCGCCAGGTATGAAAAGACGTTCGCTTTTTAACCGCCGCGTGTGTACATGTGTGTGTCTTCCCACTACGTGCGAGAGCCTAGACCTCTAGACCATCGACCTTGTAAAACCACGACTAATCAAATATTTACTCCGAGCAATCAAACATGAAGTAGACTAGCATCCAAACGAGCCGGCCTTGCAACAATGCAGCGAAATTGGGAAATTAAAATTTACGACTTAAAAAGTTAAAACGTGGCTCGGGTCGAGTCACGGAATTTCCTTCTGGTCCCTTCTTAGCTGCAAGTCTTTTGTTGTGTTTGATCACACCCTGTTAGGGCGAACCGAGAATGAAAAATTGATGTTCTTCTTTCTGTGACGTCGGCCAGGTATGAGAAATGCCGGCCCTTGGGAATGCGCCTCGCCTCCTCTCTGCCGACGTTTTTTTACGATCAAACGTTTTGTGTGAGAATTGGATTACTTTGCTATCTGGAAAAGGAATTAGCCTCGCCGGATTCCAATTTAGACATCACGTATTCCTTTCATACGTTCCTAATTTACTTTCTGTGTAACATAATTGTTAACAGAGTAGCACTTTGAATAGATGTGTTACGCCGAGCTCATGTTTGAGTAATCCGAGGAACGCTCAAAAGTCGAACGGATAATAGATAACGGAGGGAACGGTTTGTGCGAAATTCGCGATTTAAATTCACCTTCACTTCCACATTCTACTTCTATTAGAAACTTAATAGTGTGGTCTTTTGAAGTTCGGCTTTATTTGAAAACGTCGCGGGATTCGCAAAGTAGACACGGTGATAGAAATTCAATGTTAGTTGAAGAAACTTATTACAATAGTGTAGTTTTTCTGTAAAATGTACCTTTTGAATTCTCCTGACGATTGTAATATTCAGCTAATGGCGTAACGGAAAATGTGGAGCCTCGATTACTGAAATAATACTTCTTGGAAAACGGTCCAATCGCTTGGAAGTGAAGCCAAACTAAATATTTACTTTAAATAATCAGCGAAACTGTAACATGTGATATTTTACAATCTTGGAGATGCTAAGAAATAAATAAATAAATACAGTCTATTATTGTGGCCGACTTATCTGTAATCGGCAGTTATTAAGATTCGCTTAGATAATTTGCCCACCTCTATACAGTAAGACCCCACATAACGCCCAGAAAACAAAGGGCTAAACGAAACAGCGTTATACGAGGTCATTTTAACACGTAGCAAATGAGGAAAGGGGAATACGCGACCAAGAATAAACAAGTTTGACTTTAATTTTACGTTATTTTTAGATTAGTTTTCAAAATATACATAACAGAAAAAAAAAGAGAGAGCATCCGCTAGAGAGACAAGCTGTCAGTCGCACTTATTGTTTAAACGCGCTTTGCTCTACTCCGACTCTGTACACTTAAGTTTAATTGGTAGAAAAATACGTAAAAGCGATCAGCTGATCACACGCTTTCGTGCGTGACACTGCACGATGTATGGGGAAAACAAATTGACAGGACAAACATAGATTTATGGGAATTACAGCGGTACGTCGAATCGTCACCTTCCGGTTGGTTGGTTCGGTTACGGGAGTAATCATATTATATCCGAATTGAGGGAAATACCCCGATAAATTAAATCGATGTAAATTTAACTCTTTTTTAGACTTAGAGTAGAGCTGCGTTATATCGAATCATAGACTAGTTAACGCTTTTTTAGGATTAGTACAAAACAGCGTTATATCAAATCAGCGTTAAACGGGGTCTTAGTGTATTAATTGAGTAATTTGTAAATGCAGCTTTACGACCCCTGAATAGAAGAATGGTGGTTGTATATTTTCACAAATATAGAACGGAAGCTACCGACACAGTTATAGAGTAGAACATAAAAATCTGAAGTGGTTTGGTCATTTACTGAGGATGCCAGACCAGAGATGGCCGAAGAAGATCTTCAAATGGAAACCAGAAGGGAAGAATAAACCCGGTAGACCACGTAAACCTTGGAACGAAGATGTAAGGGCAGCAATGAGAAGCAGAAACCTAAATGAAGACATGCTCAAGACAGAGACACTTGGCAAAGGGGAATGGATATACAGTTTCTAGCTGTAGCATAATGCAATGTATTTTATACAATAAGTTGTGCAACCAAATATATTGTCGTGTACGGACAGCAGCGTACTTTTCAAACTCAACCTTAAACTTCTGTTACATGTAATTACTTAATCTTGCATCCGGCTAACTCTCATAGGGGTCTATCTCAGTTACTGAGTCGCTCATAAATTATAGTACCACACCTTCGTAGTTCGTTGTCATTAACTGCGAATGCATCCCAAATAAAAGATTAGGTACCAGTTTCTTTAAACTCCAACTTTTAATAGTTTTGTAAGGTTACAGTCAACCTAAACATATTCCATTCGAAACTTAGCACTGTTATTACTTAATTTTGAATTTATTTATCAAGCTCGGGTTCCTGTGAACAGTTTCACGTCCGCAGCTTTTTACATTTTATTTTGCACACTAAATTATTTACTCATTCTTCGGACAACCCTCATGTCTGGCCAATCGAAACACTTAAACGATCTCATTCGATCTACGCCTACGTCCTTTTAAAAAATGAATGAACATCCTAGATCACATACTTCGATGTGCCAAACATTGTACACCAAACCAACTAAAGTTAACACAAAGATAACGTAGAGAAGGAAAATACAAGGCTAACCATATAATGACAATATATATTACTGTGTTTATCCCTTAAATAATTATAATTATCGCCCCATGTCGGTAGCGACAAAAAGTTGCTATGTAATAAAAGTCATGGTATAAAGCTAACACCAACTAGCTCAAACATAAAACTGTTATCTCAGGGAATTAAAGAAATGTCTCTAGTCTCTACTCGTGCAAATTCTTTCAACCCTCACTTTGCTTTAATGTTACCGTAACTAGTTTATCTTTTATCAGCACACACCTTTACACTGTAGTTAGGCACGCTAAAATGCCCCTGGACAGCTACCCATCCGGTACACAGACTGCATTCACCTCCACCTGGTTGGTACAGCTCTCCGTGGACTGCCGGCTTTTCCCGTCACGTCGTTCTTCGCCATTGTTTATTTGCGATGATTAAAACCACACTTCGTTTGATGATGCTGTATTCTCTTTTTAAATATTACATTTTTTATGACATAAAAAACGAAAGTAACCTCCAATTCAAAATTTAGTAATCGTTGACGGAAGAGGTTATTTTGAGACGGAAAACACGCCTTGTCCCGACGGCGATTCAAAAGTAAATGAAACAATTATTTAATCGAATTTAGAAGCTTACTTTTACTTGACAACTAATGAAATTACGAAGATTATGACAGATGGGAAAACTGTCAAGCTGTTAAATCCCATTTTTTAAATATTATTAATATTAATTAATTTACACATCAAATCACAATGAAATCTTCAGATGGCACTTATGCCCAGTTAGCATTCAAGCCCCCCATTATTATCACAGCAATATATATATATATATATATATAAAGCCTTTCGAGTTGTATTTGCAAGTAAATTACTTCAAAGAATTTAAAAAATCGAGTCATAAACTATACTAATTTGACCGGGAGTATCAGGGGAATTCAAATAATCGATGTTCGACTGTATACATGGTCGATATTCTGGAAAAACAGTTCCAATCATTGCGGTTTAACTCCATGTTATGTAAATTAGCATCATAACATGAAGGAATATTTCGTTTCATAAACAATATGCATATTCACATCATTCTTCCGTATTCTTAAACATTCGATGTAGAATTTTCGGCAAATCTAATGCTATTTGCTATTTGCTTCCTATACCACTTTGGCTTAAAATGATTTAACTATACGTATATGAATGCTTAAAAATATGTTGAAATTTTCTTTCCAAGGTTGTAAACATTTCACAAATTCTTAAAGGAAAAAGTATTGGCATTTTGCGAAAACAATCAGCCTGTATAATCCGATGAGTTATGTTTTTAGAAGCCAAATGGCTTTGAAGACTTAAAACCAATACATTTTCTCAGAAAATATATAGGTATTATCCTCATTAATTAAAAAAGGCTACAGTCTGCAGAACCTATTGAATGTAAGTTCCCACATCCTTTTATTTTAATTCTCCGCTAATGAGATTTGTATTTAAAAGGCCTGGTACTTTTTATAAAACACATTGCAGTAAATATATTATTTTTAAACGTGTAGATTATGATTCTCCATAACTTCCCTTAATAATATATTTGAATGTTTTTTCTTTTTTGCACTGTTTAACGACCCTATACATAGAACCTCTTTCAATTGATAAGGCGAGAGTTTTGTCATACAAGGCTGTCTGTTGCAAACATAGCCCTACCTACCTGCTCATTTTGTTGCTTGAAGCTGACATTGTCGTATGGCCAAAAATTTGAACTTTTAAATATTAAAAAAGAAATAATATTATGGACTTTAAAATGCGGTTTTAGGTAAACAGATTGTTAAGGTAATTAGGCATTAATTACGCAGACGAACGATAAAAAACTTTTTAATTTATTTTGCCGGATTCTTATGTTTTTGGGTGTGTTGAGTCCGAAAATAATAATAAAAGAGTCGTATGACCATTTTTTCACATTTGAATATACGAAATAGGAGAAATGGAATTAGGTTGGCAGTGTTGGCAATACTGCTCTTTGTTTTCCCGCTTTGTTCGCCTACGCCTGTTTGTTTTCTTTCGATCAACAAAATTCTTATTTTTCAGTTGTTTGCCAAAATGCTCTAAGTATGGCTAACCGTAGTTGTAAAAACTGTCCTAACAGTTATTGTTATATGTAGTGACTTTCTAGTTAAAAAACATGAACGAAACATTACAGAGTTTGTTAAAAAGGTGTACTTTGCATATTTTGGTGTAAACTCGGTGATCAAGAAAAACATTGGGCTCCACAAGGTTTGCTATGTTTGTGTTGAAGACCTTAGAAAATGGTCAAAAAAAGCAAAGACAGCTTTTAGATTTGCAGTACCCATGGTATGGAGAGAACAAAAAATTCATTCAGACGATTATTATTTTTGTAGCATTGATGTTGCTGGATATAATTCCAAAAATAAGAAAGTAATTGTCTACCCTAACCTTCCTTCAGCTATTCGGCCAGTCGATCATGGTCCGGGACTTCCTGTCCCTGAGCCGCCACAGTATATTGATGACGTTTTACTTGATGAGTCCAGTGAACCTGAATCTGTTGAAGGTGGACCGGATGATGATGCGTTACAATTTTCTCCAGAAAATTATGAACCTCAGTTGTTTACACAGGCTATGTTAAATGATTTGGTAAGAGATTTGGGTTTGACTAAAGAAAAAGCAGAATTGTTTGGCTCTAGGTTAAAAGAAAAACATTTGTTGGCATCTGGAACATCTATTCATCATTATAGAACAAGAGATCGGCAGTTAGCTAAGTTTTTTAAGCAGGAAGAGGATTTGGTTTACTGCCACAATATTGGTGGTCTAATGAATGAATTTGGAATCCAGTACAACAACGAAGATTGGAGGCTTTTTATAGACTCATCAAAGACAAGCTTAAAAGCTGTTCTTTTAAATAATGGAAATACTTATGCTGCACTGCCTGTGGCTCATTCAGTCCATATGACGGAAACTTACGAAAATCTAGACATGATTTTACAGAAAATTAACTATCCTGCTTACGATTGGATGATATGTGGGCATTTGAAAATTGTTTGCATGCTCCTTGGCCAACAAAAGGGATTTACTAAGTTTTCATGTTTTATATGTGAATGGGACAGCAGAACAAGGGATCAATACTGGCCCACAAAACATTGGCCTGCAAGAGAAACCTTAACACCTGGAGAGAAGAACATTTTGCATAAAACTTCAGTAGATCCAAAAAAGATTATTCTACCACCTCTTCACATTAAACTAGGACTAATGAAACAGTTCGTAAAAGCGTTCCCTAAAGATGGTGAATGTTTTAAGTATTTATGTGAGAAGTTTCCTCATTTATCGGAATCCAAACTGAAATAAGGGGTTTTCATTGTGCCTGACATTCGTAAAATGATGTTCAATTCCAACTTGGAAACAAAAATGAATACAAAGGAGAAGGAGGCTTGGATATCCTTTAAGCAAGTTGTGACTAAATTTTTGGGCAATGTTAAAGACCCAAACTATGAGTTTATCGTAGCTAATATGATAGACAAGTTCAAAAATCTGGGATGCCTGATGAGCCTTAAAGTCCACTTCTTACACAACCATCTTGACTTTTTCCCTGACAACTTGGATGATGTGAGTGAAGAACAGGGGGAGCGGTTTCACCAGAACATTAAGTTGACGGAGAAACGTTACCAGGGACGGTGGAATGTCAACATGATGGGTTATTACTGCTGGTCGCTTCACCGGGAACAACAAAATTTAAAGTTACATAAGAAGCTTTAAAGAGAAGTAAGAAAGGAAATACGAAACAATAAGCACATAAAATAAATGTATTGAAGTGGTATATTGTTAGTTAAGTTAAATATAATTTGTACCTAATTAAACTAAAGTACAGTATCAGTTTTTTTTATTTTTTATAGAGGTAATTGCCCCCATTTTTAAATACAATTGAGGTCATATTGTGAAAGAACTGTGGGTGGTACAAAAAAACGGATGCCAGATGCGGTTTCAGCACCCAAAAATACATAAGATTCAGCTGCATTTGTTTAAAAAGTTTTCACAAAAAATTTTTTGTTGGCCTGTGTTTTTTATGAGTGATTTCAGAAACTATACCGTGTTGTATGACATAATATTAGTTGTCTTTTTTTAATTAAAATTTTATTGGGAATGGAAAATGCTTGCTGAACGCCACTGGCCATTAATCTGGTAGGTAAACTGTGAGCGAAACACAGTTTAATAAGTTCACGTTATGCCACTGCACATTCTTTGCTTTCGCCTTATCAATTCGAACGAGCTCTATATGTATGTACACCAGTTTTCTGTAGTCTCCTATATTACAAACAGCCGTTAAAAAAAAGCTCTCGCTAAAACACTAAACTGTAAGAATGATATTAGCTATTGTTACATTAGTTTAGTGGAAACCAAATATCTGTTATTTTTTAAATAAAGAAAAATCTACTAAATTACATTACAGTCATTCAGAGAAATTGTCGTTGACGCTGTCTAGGACATTTCAAGGAAAATGCTCAAAATATTTAGAAACCGTTTATTCAATTGCTAGAAACAGTAAGATATTAACTTCATTATTATTTAACATTATGATTATAGCACGTACAAAACTGCGTAACAATTTTGAAATACATTTCTTAAAACAGCATTTAGCATTTTTCTTAAAGTTTGTAAATTAGTAGTGTTGAAGAATCTACGAAACTGTATTTGATTTATTAAAGAAGTTCTTCCCTTTGCCTTTCTACAATTGTGTACTTCCTGTTATTCAAAAACAAGATTCCTTAGTGTAGTATAATTTAAAATGTAAATATCTATTAAGAATTTAAGAAAACCCGAAATGGTGAATGAAAGTCTACGTTTCTTTGGTATCTTTTTGCAAAACTTTAATTGGTTTGGGAATGTTTAAATTCAAATTGAATCATTTGTTATATAGAATTTTCTGCAAAAATTAGCGAAGGCTAAGATTTTTTAGATTTGAACTTCTGTTCATTGAACATTGGCACCAAATGCTTATTTTGTTCCTGTTAATTTACCTCATCGCCTATTAGCGGTGTGCTTCTACTGCAATACTGCAACTGTACTTGGGTACACTTTATTTATGATAGTGGGTACGTTTGGTGCCTGTCGTAATATGAATTAGAAGCAAAAGCGGGGTACGTTAACGATGATGTTACTTTGACAACAGAATTTTGAAAACATAAGCCATATTTATGTTTTTGTAGTTATTAATCATAGTTTATAATGGTTTTACTTAGCAATATAGTATGCTTTATTAGTGTGATGCGAGTATTTAGGCCTAAATTTTAATAATTTAATAAATTGATTATATTTATAATCTTAAATGTAACTTCTTTGTGAATTTCTTTAAATGCTCAGCTAGACAAGTAAAAACCAGGAAAACTATTGAATATAGACCCTCATAACCTGTTCTATTTTATACAGACATTTCTTTAAAAATACTAATCTGCAGGGGATGTTCCATTTAAAAATACATGTGTTTGGTCTGAAACTTACATAGCACCCTGCAGAATCAGGAATATTATTAAAATGTACAGTTTGGGGTTTGGCATAGCTCAGCATAATAAACTATTAGGATATATTAATCATTCATCAGTCGATTCTCACATTGTTGGACCATCCTGTATATGTTTCAGCACCCATCTTCTCAAAATTCTAGATACAGCCCTGGTGTACCGCACAGAGTCTCAACGCAGGAATCTGATTAATTCCGCCCAAATTCATGTTTAAGTAAACACAAAATGTACGGCAGGGCATTTGAGTAGACGCTTTTGTCTTATTCCGAGCATTCGTTTATTGAATCTGGGGATTAAACGGGCGAGAACGGTCGTCCAGGCCCGAGCAAAACCGCCTACACCGACGGCTTTGTCTGGAGTATAGTTCTGGCTGGGAAGCATCCCCCGAGTTCAATGAAACTGGCAACTCAGCACAACGAACCCGAGAGGTCTGACAACACCGAATCTGACGAATATGCCTTCAGACTGGGGAGCTTCGATCAATTTATTTAGTACTCCACGATATGGCGAAATTCTTCTTTTCCGTTTAACTTCTTTATTTCGTCGTTTCATCTTTTATAGATAGAAAAATGAAGTTCCGAATTTGCTTTCATTTCTAAGTTTCTCCATTACGGCGAACTGGGACACAAGTAATGCTTTCGATTTTTACCATCGCGTGCGTTCCTTTGTTGTCTCCTTAACAGGGGGGATATCCGACTGGTTCCTAATAATCAATAACTGCAGTTGCTTGTTGCATTATAAATTAATCTGTCGCACCGCCACAGTTTCGATTTTCATTGTTTCTGCAAGTAAATGAACTGGCGCAGTGGCAATGCACTCATCTGAGTGTAATAATAAAGGCAAACGGTTGTTCGTTTTAATAGCTGCTTGTTCGACTAGTAGGGGCCAATATAATGGATTTACATCCAGTCTAGGGTCGAATCAACTCCAGCCCTTTGTTTAATTCACAACCGTCGACGCTCGGAACAAGAAAAACTTGCAGCCGACAGGATTGGCGCGTTTTCGAATTAAGACATTACGCCGCATCTGCTAAAGTTGAAACAAAGAAAAATTAGGGTTTTTCGCAATTAAAATTTGCAATGCAAAACAATTTTTTATGAGGGCGTAATTCAATTTTGCACGTTCTCTTGTTAAGCTCTACGTTAACTTGAAACAAAGGAAGATCTAAAGAGTTTCAAGACCATTTTTTAATGTAGCACGTCTGAAGCAAAATAAAAGTGAACAAAAAAAAAAGAGAAATATTTCTCTGTGGCTCAGACTTTTTCGTGTATATTTCGAATAACGTTTTTATTTCTGTCAACTTTTTATTAAAAGCATGTGAAACCATATTAATCATACATAGTGAAAACATGTATACGAAAAATAACAATAAAAATAGAAGTAATAAAACAGTTCAAGATCTCGAATATAACGAGATTTTACAAATAAATATTTCTGTTGGCAATGTTTACTGAACTGTTCAGCGTTTAAAAGGCGACCGTGGGCTAAAGGTTAGCGCGTTAGATTCTACGCCGAAGGTCCTGGGTTCAATTCTCAGTACCGGAACATCAGATTTTTAACGATCGTTTTCTCTCGCAAGGCAATGGCAAACAAACGAGGTATTCTCCCTAGTAAATCGTCTCTGGAGTAGAAGTGTTTACATTTCCCGTGGTTCGGAGCCCACGATAAGCTGTAGGTCCCTATGTCTGTGGCACTCTAAATACGCAACACAGGCATAGCAGAGAAGATCGCTACGTCTCGTCAGAGATAAATCGCTCTAGAAAGGCAGCGTTTATCTGGCTGTTCTCGTAACGAACGAGCAAAATACTATTAGCTATTTTAACTGATGTTACTTGGAGAATATTGACCTCCAAAACTACTTTGCCGAAAAAAAAATGTTAAAAATTATAATTCACGTAAAGCTCATATGTATGGATTATTTTTCGGTCTAATGTATTTTTTTGTCGATATTTACCTCTTTAGTATCGATCTGTAAATCTTTAATTTCATGAGATTTCTTTGGATCTGAAACTATTGACAGCAGTAAAACATTTTGGAGGTAGTCTCACACATTTAACATTTAAAGCCCAGATACAAGAGATACAAGGAAGGACCGACGCCTTATTTAAGAAAGGCACTAAACTGCCATAAATAATACATTTGTATATACATTTTTTTATAGTAGATATGAAAAATATTAAGATTTCTACCAGTTTCACCTGTAAATAAAGGTAAGTTTCGAGAATATAGCTAACAAATCCTAACCGACCGAAAGGTCGTGTAGTGTTGTAACCGGGTAATGTTGTAGTATTTTTTCCCTTAAACATTGCGAGATACGTAATACTAATAACATACATCATAAGCAATATCGTATTATGTTTGTATCTTTATATTTGGTAAAGGGACCCATATATGCACCCCACATTCAAGCAATAATAATATTACGTTTAAAAAAATGCTGTTTTACTTGCACCCGTAATAAAGATGATCTCCCTTTCATAAAACAATATTGTTATTACATAAGTTGTTGAAACAACACAAAGGACACACTTCAAATATAAACTTTAAAAGAACTCTTACCTCAAGATTTATTAGATAAAATTTTGCCTAAATGATCAAAGCGAATGATACAATATAATAAACATGTACTAATAAAATATAGACGCAACAAAGAAATGAATTAAATGTTACCAAATTACCTAAGTTTTTTTATAAAACGTTAAATAACTTTAACAATGAAATGATAAAATCACATGAGATAAATAATAAGTTCCAATCTGACAAAGCACTTTCAAACGGGCCCACCTTTTCACATAGGAGCACTTGTTTGATTTCTGCTGGTGTTGGTAAATGCATTAGCAGATATTAGAATGGTACACCTGCGCGCTGATTCCAAAACGTCGGAACGAATATCCACCACTTGTTCCTTTTTCTAAGTTCCTCGCAGAAAAACTTTGGACTGAGTACCTTCGCATTCGTAAAATCGTTTCACAAGGTAACTAACCCAAATATTACTTACTGCTTATTACTTCAGATGTTCAAATATACCAATAAACTCATAAATACGTTTCACCTTTATATTTTCTTTAAGTTGCTAACCTCAAACTTGCGTCACTTTTCAAATTGTTGTTGATTCGATGTTATTCATTTGTTTAATTTATTTTAAATTAAATTTGATTGCAATTCCAGAATACGATGCGAATATCTTCCAAATAATTAAAGGGCATTAATCTGTATATAACTTGTAGAAAATTCCTAACCTTATTTCCTTTATTCCTACATTTTTTTTGGCGTCTCAAACGCAACAGAAACAAAACACTTCTTAGGAACAAAAGTAATCTAGAGACACCACTCCATCCAAACTCTTGATTTTCGGCGAATTTACCGAAATTGATCCAATTTTCACACAGATAAATATCGAATAACGTTGATTCGATCCGTAACACCCAATAACACAGTTTCATTCAAACTGGATACCATGAACACACAAATTTACAATTTTAATCTGCTCGCCAGACGAACGTCTAGTCACGTTGAAATTTACATGACAACTCCCGTTTTGTTTTCCCATCAATCTCCGCTTTTATCAACAAGTAACCATAGAAAAATCATAATACAAACAAAAATAAGTACTTTTTCCAAAAATTATATGACTTTTATGAAATTAACACTAATCAACAAAATCTTAAATATTTAAATAACTTTTTGAAAATATCTTTTATATAAAAACTGAAGCCATATTCCTAATTTAAAAGGGAATGTTTTGACACCACACACAATTATTTTTTTAAAAGTTCATATTTATTTTAAACATAAATCACCTTAAATTAATAATATTACAATTAATGATTATTAAAAGCATATTAAAATGTTCTTCACACCTATTCAAATATTACTAAGAAAAAACATAGAAATGAAAGGACCGTTTTCGTCCAAAATTAAATGTTAGTTGATAGTCGTCGAACACAATACTCAAATTTTATTACTCAAATTTTATATTTTATTGTTTTGCAGGTGAAAAACTCACAGTCAAGTTTGAATACTACCTCAAATACCTTCATATAATTTATTAAGACAACGAACAAGCAACATGAAGCAGAAAAATCAAAGGCTAGGCACCAGATCAACCCGATGGTAAATAAATATTTGCTCAAATATAAAAGTCTAGCGAGATACAATAAGGGGATCTAGATGACCCTGCCATTAGACCACTCGTGTTATTCCTTGGTCGTTATAGATAATAAATATAATCCCACGAGAAAAACATATATATGGAACCCAGGAAAAGATAGAGAGATGAAATTGAAATAAGCAGAAAATGCCTAGTCCCGGAAGTTAAGAAAAAGAAGGAGACTATAAATAAGCATTCTCCGACATTGATTGAAAAATGTGGAGAAGCCCACATTGTTCATAAACGACAAATTAACCCAATCATTCAGAGGCATGGCTTTCAGTTGTGGTGGTAAAGTGTTATTCACCAAGATACAGTCCACCAGTCAAATAATATGGTAAAAATACTGGCCGTATAAGACGGTCCTCCAAAATACCCAGCCAAACAGTTAACGCAAATCAATGCTGATGTAAACAGCTTGAGGATTTTGTCCAAGGATGTCATAAAGAGTGGATGCGGCGTTGCACACTTCCGGCTGTACAACTTTGTGACGCTAAACCACAATATAACTGGTGTCTCACGTCACCAATCGGTTTCTAAATATTTTCATTCTTATAAAGTTTAAATTTATAATTTTGTGGAAAAAATTTGTGCAATTAAATTGGTACGTTGTGTGATATACGAATGCTACAATTCGTCAAAGAAGAAAATAGGTAGTGTGTGTTATATTCGGTATAGTTGGTGTCCCTAAGCAGCTTCACAATGCGAATGCGAATGCAGCGTCCCCTCTCCATAACATCATTGATTTTGTCTGCCGAAACATTACTATTATATATCCTTATTCGTAAAAGTAGCTTCATCGATAATAATGGCAGCAAAGGTTTGATATTCTGCAACTGTTCTCGGTGTGAATCTAGAACAACGCCACTTTTGAAGCATAATTAGAAACAAAAGGGCTGCACAAGCTGGATATGGTACGGAATACAATTATGTATAGTAAAGCTATAATGTTGCTTTTTCGGGCAGAATGAAAAACCTACTATTGTAGATGTATTGATTAAAATATAAAAACTCTCTTACCTCTGAAACAGTTGGTTTGTGGACATACGATGAAACTTTTTTGTTAAATTATCTATCCTAATATCTGTTTTTAGATACAAATACTAATACAAACCTTCGTTGCTACACCTTTTCAATAAAGATTTCTAGAAATAGTAGACCTACCTACTGCTATAAAATGTCCTCCAGTGCGGTTCATGTTGAAATAAAAAGGTTTAAAACAAAAATTTTTAATGAGGTTGAGAGATATATATCAAAAGTTGAAAAAGTAAACTATAATTATTTAAGAAACATAGATTACAGCTGGAATTTTCTAAAACTCGCCCACGACCTTAATTTTTACGCTAAAAAGAGTAGCAAAATATTTTTCAATTAAACCGCCTTATAGCCTTTCGGCATTAAAACTCGAACAGGGGTACAGAGGAAGAGCTCGGAAATTAGTTTTACCTTTGACTATACAGCTATGCAACTAAAGGATTTATAAACTTAAACATAAACATAAACTTAATACATCATTTTTACACATTTAAAGTTTTATTAGTATTAGAACTTTCTCCTTACTTTAATTTCTTCTAGTTACTCTTAAATTTATAACGTGGTTTTAAACACCTTGCATACATAATAGATATTTACTCAGAAGTACCTTCTTAACATCCATTTCTGGTGTCCTAGTCTTAAGCCAAAATTAAACTTTCCTTGAAAATTTTAATTTCTAATTGTTTAAAGTAATCGCAGTGTCCATAGATTTATTTATTTAACGCCTGGCAGATACATCACACAGTAGATAATACTATTACAGTATGGCATAAAATTATACCGTGTAGAGAAGTAAGCAATTTTTGTATACATATATGCTTAATTATTTAACATTGACATCATTTACTGCTAAGAAGAAAACCTATTGTTTTCATTGTAAATAATAATTATTTTAATTCTCTAATTTCTATTATAAAAACAGCCCTATACAGCCTTCAACTGTAATCGATTTACAAACAAGGTAATGTTTTACAACTCGATCAGTCTAACTGTTTTCAGTTATCGTTTTCTATTCAAGATAATTAGGAAGGAAAGCCGGGAGCAGTGCGATTTTTTCACTATTAAATTAAATTTAAGCCCCCTTCCAAGTTAAAAGCTCTTATTTACACCGTTCTTGAAATTCAGCTCTTTTAAATTAAATTTTCAGCGTTTGGTTACTACAAGGAGAAATTTTAGGTATTCAGGTACCCTCTCTATATACCTACCAAGAATCTCATCTTAAATTTTCACCCTCGGAGTATGGAGTCCGGATTGGCACAAAAAATATGCAGGGTTTAGAATAAAAATAAATTATGATGTACTTCTTCACACGCAGTCCTTAATATACAGGGTGGCACAGCAAAAACTTTGAACGTTAAGAATACATAAATAACCCACACTGCTTGATATAAAAAAATATATAACCCGGGATGCTTTACCGAGACAAAATTTAAGTACCTATTCTTCATCATGAAATAGAAAATATTTTGTTATTATTATAAATTTTGAAGTTTTTCTACTTTATTCCTGTGTAAAACGTTTGAACGGGTGTTAGTTTGAAGTTTTAGTGGCGTAAGATAAGTATTTGGAAAAATGAAATATAATATAATTATATCATTAAGTAAACCATGCAATGAAAACTACAAGAATGGAAAATGGCGAAGAAAAAGAGAATGAAGCAATGTAGAAATAAATAATCCAAATGGTACAATATACATATAATTGTTTTTAAATCAATTAATTCCTTATGTTTAAATTGCAATATTTAAATTATAATAGATAATATGAGCGATTTTCGTCTGCAGTTCTTTGTCCCAAATGTCGCAAATAAAAGTTACTGTGCTTTCTATTTCCCCGGGTTCTCAAATAATGTTTAACACAGAAGCTTATATGTATACCGGACACCAAAAAGAAATGTACAGGGTGCCAAAAAACTGTTTTAACTAAGGATTAACACAGAAAGCAAAAAGTGACCAGGAATATTTTATAAGCGACTTACAAGGTCTTTAATGCAGGCACACAGTGTAAACACCAACTTCTCTGGACACGGGTATACGCAATTCTGCAACCCCTTCTACTTGATCAGAAATATGTATATTATTTCGAAATTCTATAAAATTTTAAGCTAACTTAGTATGAAGAAAATTACTCTTGCGGTTAACGGCTAAACAGAAAACGCTATGATGTACAGAATTGTACCACAGAAATAAACTTAGTTATCATATGGGCGCGTTTAATTCCTTGATTCTAATTTTGGGTGTTCAACAAGTATTTGTCTTGATCACAAAATAGAACAAAAATTTTAGAAAGCAGCAGCTGTATTCATGAAATTCCAAAACTATACAAAAACAGTGGAAACGCCAATTCAAATTACAAATAACACAAGAATCTCAATGAATTCAACAGCCAATCGTTGTTATGTCCTGGATCGGTGTCTAATCAGCCTCATGAAAGTTGAAACAATTTCAGTTATTCCACGTGCTGGCTTGAGACAAGATATAACATCTTAATACACAAGTCTAAATATCAAACATTTTTTGAAGTTCTTATTTCAATTTGAGTTACTAAATTATAATAAATAAAATACATTGCATTCTTAAGAAAGGCTTATCTACATTTTAAAAAAGTCAGAAGACTTGTACGTTCAACAAAAGTACGTCAAGAAGAAATACAGAGAGACCACAAGGTTGGAATTAAATAATGTTACGTAAGTTTTACATATGTAATGGAAAACTGAACTCTTTCAAATGTATTTGCGTCTCAGTCTTTACGGTATAGTTGGTAAATTTCGATTTGATGTAAGTATTTTCGGTGGCTACATTTCTTCAACGCATACCTGGCGTGTCAGTGATATTCAGTTTATTATGTTTCGTGTTTCCGTGTGATTGTGAAAACGTCAATCCCGAAAGTTTAACGGAAGCGAATGTTCAAGGACCGCCAGAATCCGCAAGATAATTTTAAAAATATAGACAACTATGTGACGCACGGAGTCTCGGAAGTTACTGGCGCGAGTCTAATCAAAAAATAAAATCTTCTTTTCTGTCAGATTAATTATCGGCCGCACTTTCGGTATTAGCTCCCTTCCACAACTATTCGTCTGATTTTACAGATCTGTTTCTAATTTTTAAGGTTATTCTTTCTGTTCTTTCTTGCTACTGTATTATCATTTTTTCATCCTTCTCCTGCTTCTGTTGTTTTTATTTTTAATATTCCTGCATATTGTACCTGAAAGGGTCTGAGAGAAGTAATGTAAATCAAGAAGAATATCGAAAAGCAGGCCAAATGGTAAATACGAGACATTTGAATAAATGAAACAATATGAAGGTAGGTTATTCTGCACGATTGGCCAAAGGGGTTTACATACTTTCGTATACCAAATTTAAATTCATTACTCCGAAGACTCTAATGTTTTGTGAAAAATCAATTTCGATGGGTTTACAAATATTAAACAGTGAATCAGAGTGTTACACAGTTCTGATCTGAATTTGAATAGCAAATATATGTAACTGGCCATGCT
Source organism: Limonius californicus (assembly GCA_014611495.1). Taxonomy (NCBI): domain Eukaryota; kingdom Metazoa; phylum Arthropoda; class Insecta; order Coleoptera; family Elateridae; genus Limonius; species Limonius californicus. Next base: position 18,637 of record JABXWE010030526.1, read on the forward strand.
ATAGAACGCAGCTCAAGCGGTCGGTCTTGGTTGATATATTAGGATCAATCGTAGACCGCGTAGTACAACTTCTCTTCATTGTTCAGCGGGATATTATAGATCACCATACACGCAGGTACTTAACAGACAATTGGTCTATATGCAGGGAACGGAAGATTCAATCACAGCGATCGATCTGATTCAGTTGTACGTGCTAACTGGGCAAATATTCTAAAGCAGATAATTAACATCAAATCTTGAAAGCCCTGTCATTGTATCTTTGTTCAAAATAATCATAATCCATCATTCTTGCTTTTATAATCTCTTTAAATTCTCACTTTATTAACATGAAATGGAATTTTTAGGAATTAGTGAATTCGAGAACAAAAATGTTAGCTATAGCTACAAATTGATTTTGACTTGCTCGATTTTTCCCTACCTTCATAAAACGCACTACATCGCCAGAGCAGTAGTGTCGCCAATAGTTAAAAATATAATAAAAACATATGTTCACATTGTAACGACACATTGTTCAATGCAGGGTAAACTACTTCAAGTCTGAGAAAGTTACAAAGCAATCCGCTCATTTTATATATTATTGCTGAATAAGAGCCTTTCTTTACTATGTTCGCTTTGAGAGAGGAACAGTAAAAAATATACTAAAACTAATAATAAAAGTTTCACTGTGGGAAATTAAAGCAGCGTACTTTTGCAGGAAGGCGTCAAAAAGTGAATGTAACAGATGTAGCAACTTATTATAAGTATAATTAAGAACTCAACAGGAATTTCAAACGCCAGTAAGAGCAAGAAAAATATCTATTCCATTACATATACAGTCGATTCCGGTTAAGTGGGCCAAGCGATTAATCGCGATACTCAGTAGTGCTGTCAAACGATTCTGAGTCTAGAATCGGAATCGGTTCTTTAGCTTTAAGAATCGGCTCTGCAGCGTCGTTAAAACCGATTCTCGATTCTAGAATCGAAATCCGATTCTAGAATCGATAATCGAAATCCGATTCTAGAATCAAGAATCGAAGTCCGCCGGAGCGACAGCTTAAAGAATTTGGATTACGTTTATCACCACTTACAGTTAAAGCACATAAGTAGGAAGTCTTAGTTGTAAAAAAGGTATATAGTAAACCTGCAACTAGGGAACTAAATTTAGAATTCATATTTAGCTATAAAATTAGAAATTGAGGAACAAAATATTCCCTCCAAGAAATATCCTAATATGGAAACTACGTAGATGAGTTAAACAATCAAAACAATTTAAGCAATTTTGTATTTGTCACGAACAAAATAAAAAATACATTAAAAAGATGCTACTACCAAATATGTAATACATATATTTATATTAGAAGATTCCAAAATCGTAAAATAAATACCGATTATAGGTTCGAAGACTTTCATAATTCTGAAATTGAAAGATTAATCTCACTTCTATCAATTTATTGTCCAATTCTAAAAATGTGAATTTGGAAACTATTTTCAACCCTGGAATCGCAAACCATTCTTGTTTCAAGAGAAGACAAACGATTCTTGATTTTAGAATTGGGGAACTATTCTATATTCTAGAACCGAAAAACGATTTTTGATTACTTATAGAATCGAGAATTGAATTTCGAAATTCGATTCTAGAATCGAGAATCGAAATCCGATTCTAGAATCGAGAATCGAAATACAATTCTAGAATCGCGAACCGATTCTTGTGGATCGATTCTTTTCAGAATCGGGAATCGATTCTTCAGAATTGCCGATTTTTGACAGCACTACGCGATAGCCGCTTATTTGGGCAAAATCTTAAAAAACAGAAACCAAATAAGAGAAATAACAGCAATTTAGATCGCTTATTTGGAATACAATTTCGTTTAAACGGAACAATAAAATTTAAGATCAAAATATGTAATACAATGGCAAAACTTTACAATTCAAGGAAAAAAAAGTGTTAGCAGTTTAATGTGCATTATTTCGAAATGCAGTGTATAATAGCAATTAAAACATGTTTTTTTTAAATCTCGATCAGATATGGCATATGTTTGCTGTTGGCGCGGCGCTGGGGATTCACAAGCAGACCTTGCTAGGCGTAGTGGAGCATGGTAGAGTTAACGTATATTCAGTAGCAGCTACACCAAGGTACGCCGCCGCGCATATGCAGCGTAAGGCACTATGGTAGACTCGCTTTTTCACAATTTTATTTAAAAATTTATAATCATTGCCAAGATGCCAAGAAACGACTTGACACTTTTGAGTAAAATTGCTTTACTGGAAAAAATTAAAAGCCAGGCACTTAACACAAGTCATGATATAGTTAAAAATTCTAATAAAGTTATGACCTAAAGTAAACCGTTTTCAAACTACAGAGTGTCGAATTATTATTTAATTAATTATAATTTCAGAATAGCCAATATTTATTTTTATTTTAGTTTAAATTCACTATGAAGATTGTTCAAAATGGCCACCGTTGCTTTCGAAACACATTCTGGCTATTCTTAAAAGAGATCTGGTTGTCCTCCGTAACATATCATTGTTATTCCGAATTAGTTCTGCTGCCTCAAAAATGCATCTCCTAAGATCTTCAACAGTCTCTGATGGTGTTTGTTATACCATATCTTTCATATGGCCCCAAAAATAATAATCAAAACAAGTTAAGACCGGAGATCTTGGAGGCCAGGAGTGCTGTTCTCCTCTATCAATTACACTTCCTTCAAACCGTTGATTGAAAAATTGTCTCACATGTAACACAAAGTGTGCAGGGGTACCGTCGTGCTGGTACCAAATACCATGTCTGATCACCAGAGGAATATCATCTAACAATCCTCCCAAATGATTTTCTAGAAAATTTAAACATTTGTCGGCGGTTAAATGGTTCTCAAAAACGAATATGCCAATGAGCATATTATCTATAATTCCACACCAGATATTCACTGAAAATCTATGTTGATAATTTGGCCCTGCGATTTCATGTGGATTCTCCAAATCCCAAAAGTGGCTGTTCTTCCTGTTCATTAATCCATTCCTTGTAAATGTTGCCTCATCCGTGAATAAAATTCTATTACGTAGGTTTCTATTTTGAATGATCCACCGGCAAAATTCCATGCGACTAGCGAAATCTGTAGATAAGAGGGTTTGAACAGACTACATATAAAATGGATATAAACCATGACGTTTTAATGTTCTCCAAACTTGCATTCGTGTCCCATGACGTGAGGTCACTACTAAACTAAAGAGTGGTCATTTTCTCTAAGGACGTGTAATTGGTAGACGAGAACAGCACCCCTGACTCCCAGGATCTCTGGACTTAACTTGTTTAGATATTATTTGTGGGGCCATATGAAAGATATGGTCTACCAAACACCATCGCAGACTATTAAAGATTTTTGAGGCAGCAGAACTAATTCGGAATAACAATGATATGTTATGTAGGACAACCAGATCTCTCTTAAGAATAGTCACAATGTGTCTCTAGGGCAACGGTGGCCATTATGAACAATCTTCATAGTGAATTTAAACTAAAATGAAAATAAATATTGGCTTTTCTGAAATTGTAATTATTTAATAAATGATAATTTAATACTCTGTATTTTGAAAACAGTTTACTTTAGGGCATAACTTTATAAGAATTTTTAACTACATTGGTCTAAAGATTACGTACACGAAGTAGTGACCTCACGTCGTGGGACACCCTGTATTTTTGTTCAAGAGTTTAATAAAGTCTAAGAAAAAGAACTTTGCATATTTGGGATAGCTTAATTGGGCCTAAATGTTCTAGTCCCAATGTGTCCCGATTAAGCAGAATCGACTGTACGTCGTCATTTAGATCATTTCTAATACCCCCCTCCCCACAGGAGTTACGCGTAGGATACACGTATACCACAACATGTACAGTCGTTTTATAGAGTTTTTATTATTAAATTCGGCATAACCCCAATTTTTCATACAAACTCATCAGCTGCTGTTGGGTCAACTAAACAATCGCCCAAACGAATAATCGGATATCCAGGTTGCTTTCTGAATTACCCCGTACTTCATCCCCAGCCCCCGAAGAGTTCAATAAAGTAAGCCCCTTAGCTAGCCGTTTGATGTTATAAACACTGTTACAAATCGAAACTGTCTATTATTAATAAAGGGGAAAAGTTGGAAGGGGAGGGGGGCTATTTTTTGTGAGAGCATAATGCCGGATTCGTGTCCGACAGATTAAAAAAATACTCGTAAACTAGGATCTACCCGCGGTTATACATAGGAAACTAGGAACGAAGCTTTTTTATCAAACTTTATAATAGTATTCTTTTGGTAGTACTTTTATTGTATAAACGAATTTGCAATTTAAAATTTTTTGTGTGATAGCGACCTCTGACGAAAACCGAGCTTTGATTCGATTCTTTTTATTATTATGAAGCTTTCGCAGACCTTAGAAGTCCATCGCTTTTATAACTACAAAACTGAAGCCGTCACAATTGATTGAAAATTCTAAGTTTTGTTCAAAACTTGATCATCTAATTGGCATTAACTTTAACTCATGTAATACCTCTTAATCATTCTGATGTGCACAAAAACCTTTTAATAGTACACCGTAAGAGCGATATATTTTCAAAATTTTTGAAATCTTTAAAAACATTATTCTGATACACATATATGAATGTTTATTAAATTTTGTGTCCTTGGCCAGAAAAGTCCTCAATTATTTTTATTTATTTTATTTATTGAATTAAGATATTAACCAGTTTTCAAATACTAGGCATTTGAAAAGCCAAAAAATACACATTTTCCTTTTGAGTACTGCTTTTTTCGAAAAAAACCACTATGGACTTTTAAACAGTTAATTAGACTAATTGTTTCCCCATTTCTTAGTTTAAAAATTAGACTTGTAAAGTTTTTTGAATATTTATTAACATAGTATCACTTCTGCTCGCCTTTGTACATTTGTCGAACCCAGAAGAGTTTTTTAAAATCTTTAGACAGGATTGAAAGAATATATAAATCGTTTTGGCTGAAAACTATTTCATAATTCAGTTCGACACGGTTGTAGAGACAGTTGTGATACTTTAATTATTTGTTTGTTATACCCATTAAACGTAATATCCCGAAAATGTATCTACACATTAAAACTTGGCAACTAATATGGTTATAACTTAACTTATTAAAACCCATTGTCACAATTAAATAAATTTATGGAATTTTGTATTTTTTGTTAGATACATTATCGATTGATAATTTAAAAAAATTTTAAATGATAAAACTATTTATAGAGGTAAATGTTTTGCCTATAGATGGTGGTCCTGAAATAGATATAAACCGTAGTCCGAAAATGCTTCGTTACGGAGTTCCAGCATTCTAAATTGAGATATGACCAATTATTTCAGGACCACCCTGTATACGGTTTCAAGTCAAAAGATCGCTTTGTTTGCTAGTTTCAATTCTAGGAAACTCTCTTAGATTAAGGGTGTGGGTCGATATGAAATACATACATGCCACTACAAACTAAGCCTACCATGCAAAAAACATCGAAACACTAATCATTTATTTAAATTAACAATCCTTAGCAGATATTTGTAAATAAAGTTTGTTCGGAAGTAAATACAGTAGACTCGCATTAGTGTGAACATGCGAAAATAGTAACTATTCAATAACATGAACAGCAAAATGTATATATACATTTACTACTCTGTAGTGTGAACACCTAAGACCTTCAATAATGTGAACAAGTATTTTGACTTGTTAAAACTTGCATAGTCTTGCAAATATTATGGATAGGACCATCTTATATGCAGTTTGTATGCAGGTGTTGATCATAGACAGTGTTTGCAGTTTTTCTGCTTGTGAATAGTGCGCTTCAAAATGTCTACAAATAAGAAAAAGTGTTTAACTTTATATGAGAAATCTAAGACTATTGAACAAGGGCTTGAGTGTCACTGCATTGTCCAAAAAATATGGAGTAGCTAAATCTACTATCCGTTCCATCAAAAATAAACAAAACAAAATTATAGCAGCTGTCAGCCAAAGCTTAACACCAAGTAAAATTCAAATGTGCACTTTAAGAAAGGCTGAAAACTCTAGAATGGAAAGTGCATTAAATAAATGGTTCATTCGGCAACGTGAAAGGAATTTGCCAGTTACCGGCGATATGCTAAAACAAAAGGCCATAGATCTGCATGCAAACTTGAATATAAATGCTGGAAAATTTAATGCAAGCGATGGATAGCTTCAAAGGTTTAAAACGTGGTATGGTATAAGACTTTTGAAAATTTGTGGTGAAAAACTCTAATCACAACCACAACTTGTTAATCCATTTAAACAAGAACTGACTCGAATTATTCAAAAATTCGATCTTAACGAATATCAAATTTATAATGCAGGTGAAACTGGGTTGTACTGGAAACTTCTGCCTACAACAAAACCTATGTTTCATTTTCTGAACAAACTGCACCTGGTCTGAAAATAGCAAAACAACGAATATCATTTCTAGGATGTGCCAATGCAAAGGGTTCACATAAGTTAACACCTTTAATTATTGGAAAAGCAAAATCACCTAAGGCTTTGAAGAATTTTAATAATCCCGTTATCTACAGAAACAGTAAAAATGCCGGGATGACAAAAAAAATGTTGAAAATTATTTTTTTCAGCATTTTGTACCTGAGGTGAGTAAGCAAGTTTCTATACATATAGGTACTGCATATGTATTAGTGTATAAAAATGATTGTTTGTAGGTTACAAAATTCTTGAGAAGCAAAAATCTTCTCGAGAAAGCCATACTCCTGTTAGATAATGTTCCATCACATCCACCGACTGAAGAGTTGAAAAGCAATGATGGTACCATATTTGATATGTTTATGCCACCAAATGTAACGCCACCTATTCAACCCACCAAAATGTTTTGAGACTTACTAAACTCTACTACCGAAAAAGCTTGTTAACTTCTATCATATTTAAATGCGAAGGATTAGCAAATGCAATTAGAACATTCACATTAAGAGATGCTGTTCTACATTTATATGCTGCATGGAAACAATTGGAGCCTTCAGTCATTTCAAAATGTTGGTATACTATTTTGGGGAAAAATACTTTTGAGGAAGAAGATAACTTACCTTTGGCAAGACTTCAAGAAATTTGGAATAGTGAAAGACCACAGTCTTCAATCGGGCATACTATTGATATGCTACAAGCAATTCAGCCAGTAAGTAGTTTGCGAAAAAAGTTAACGAAATGAAAGGATGTTGTCGAAAATGACGCCAATTTGGGAAATGATGTTAATGGTGATGTTTCAGAAGATAGTGATTGTGTAGTTGTTGATGTACAGCGGAAAAAATTCCTTATCCTGAGGTTCTCCAAGCATTAAAAATGGCAACACAGTGGGCAGAACAGAACGAAGTTGCTATTAGTGATATTTTCAGCCTAAAAATATAGGGGAGAAAGCTGTATTGGCAAATATTTCCTCCACAAAAATTCAAACCAAAATTACATCATATTTTAAATAAATATATACGCTTACATAGTGTAATACATACATATGTTAATTTTAGTGTAATATGTTAATTTGCAAGTGTAATAGGCGTAATATATAAATAGTAAAGGACTAAAAAGACTTCAGGGTTGTACTATTTCAAAATTCTGTACAATATAGACATTACTATGCATACCCTCAATAGTGTGAACAATCTACATATGTGAAGAAGCTCGAATTTTTCGTGTTCACGCTAACGCGAGTCTACCTTCTTCCCACAAATTAAAAATATTTTAAACTATGATTGATATCCGCGGGACGACTTCAAAAATTTTCTTTGTAAATGTTCGTTATATCTGCCAACTTGTTGTACCCGGAAATGTCTTAAACGAGTTAGACAATATGTATTGTGAATTATCGACCGGCTGAATTCTGCCACAGTTACAAATATGCTACATTATATCCGTGGACATTATTATATTTTTAGCATGACAGGAAAGGAAAGGTCAGACGGTGTTTTGCTTATTTTTTATTAACCATAAACAAATCAATAAATCAAAATTGCAGCTGTCGATTGTCGAATATGGTGGGGCGGTGTGTCGCAGATTGGCATACAGCATCTATCCATATTCCAAAAAAATCGTTAGCCTATTTAAGACGCATTCTCGTACCGCTTCATCGTTTTATCAAAATGCAGGAAAATGTTATAGAATACCTAATATCATATTCTGACTGAATTCCATCCTTTGCTTATCCAACCCATGCCTTATTAACGAAGGGTACCAAAACCACACGTAAGTCCGCCACCCTGTACTACCTCAACTGCGCTATTCCCTATTCGCGCGGACCGTTCCATTGCGGCCCCTTAGGGTCGTCAAGGGATGTCAGCTGTGGCAGAAGTTCTGCGCCCATATTTTAGGAAACGAAAACAGGGGAAGCGTTGCGTGAACTCATTTTGCGCTGCAACGCAAATGTTTTGTTGTCACTGTCAAAACAAGGCGCAGCGCGCATGAATATTTGACAAACTTCCGCAAGCGCCGACATCAAGCAACGTGTTGATTGAAGACGATCAAAATAGACGAAACTTTGCGGGTCGGATGGGTTGTTCCGTCGCGCATATATCTCGTATTGTTGTAAACAAACAGCTCGTTGAGAATTCCAAATGCGTATGTCGGGTCGAGCGCCGAGTCAAAGGGCGTGCTGGATGCTCGGCGTCGCGGCGGCCGTCATTGACCAGGTATAATTATCCGCGCGATCATAAACACGGGGGGTGCGGGCCTGGGGTGGCTGCGTCAATACGCGGCGGGCCCCCTCGCGCAGCCGGTCGCCCCACGTGGTCCCCTCCTCTTCCCGGAGCCCGGCCGGCGACCGCCGCTGCCTCATTGTACCGCGACTCCTCGAAGTATTCGCTTCTTTGCACCGACTGCTCCTCCGGGCGCCGTCCGTTGTTATTGTGAATATTACAAATCTCTAGTAGTATTGTTATTGTTGTGCACATCTTGGACATACAATTACCATTCGTTTACCTTAGGATCGCATGGCGACTCAAAGGTAAGCCCGTAGCGTAGCTCCCAGTGCCGGATTTACCCCCTTTAGGCTTGTTTTTCGGAACTCGTGGTGATACCTTGTTTAATTAGTGAATTGTGAAGTTCTTTTTTTGTGGCGGCTCCATTAGTCAACGGTCGGTTGTCAGCGGATTGTCATTTCCTGTCGTCTGTCGGGATCCATCTCTTCGTCTTAATTGAAGACGTCGCGATTTTACACAACATCTTGGGATCTGCACATTCGCGCATTTTGTTGGGATGGTTTAGATAAAGCCGGCATTATTACCTGGCGGACAGTGGTTGGAATGCAAGACCGGCGAGAGAGCATCGTCCGTGAAATAAACGGTCAACAGTGTTGAGAGAACAAAGAACTTGTCGTCTGGGCGATTAGCAAACCAGTCTGTATGCTATAACCTTCGCTACCAACGACCTACATCGTCGACGCAATTTCATTTTCATTACTGATAGCATTGGTGAGGCTTCCTGTTTGAAAGTGTGTGCGATTCGAAGGCGCCTTTCCGCGTTCGTTAGATTGCCATGGTATGACCTCCGCTTAGAAGTACCTTTATTGGTTCACACGTCACACCCACGACTTTACTTTGTCTAGAGCTGCCCCGGCACGTATGCATCTTCTCGGGTATCTGAGGGCAACAACATTGTGTAATTGCATTTCGCCGGCTCCGGTTTCATCCTACATCTTAACCTCTGGTTAAACAAAGGACTGGAGGATCGAGCATTCCGTATGGGATCATGTTAGGATTACATACGGATTTCTCCGCGGGGAGTTCAGATACTAAAACCAATCCAATTTGGACTTAACCCAAACAAAATTACTGCGTATTGTGATGACTAGCACAACACAAACCAATAAAGTATCAGTTTTTGGTGTTGTGACGCAAAATTTTGGCGTTAACGTTGTATTATTCGACATTAATAGTTTTATCAGACATTCAAGATTTTACGAGTAATCCAGGAAAAGACCCAGCACATATGAGCTGATAACGTATTGGTGGATTTTCGATAAAATAAGAATAATTAAAACGTTTTTCCCAACAAATATATTAGAAATATAAATTGATTCGGGACTGGTTGAAAGAAAATGAATTTTTTAGATTTATTTCCAAAATATGTTCTGGAATTTTCGAAAGTGTTAATGGTGTGTTCCAAAATTTGTTTGGTTAAATATTTTTTCCTGGTATTATTTAATTCTTGTCATTCACAAGAAAATTCATATTGATTAATAAATACGTACAATATTATTCATAATTTCATACAATTAACCTGTTCAAATTAATAATATTGCATTTACTTTTGAATTGTTTTTTGATATTCTGGTTTCTGTATTTGTTGTCATATGGTCTTATCACTTTATATTTTTGAGCAGCTAATCTTAAATTCACATTGCCAATGTTTTTGAGGGTTTTGTTCCTATTTGCTTCTTTGGAATTGTTTTTTTTTTGTTTAATTACATAATTACATCGATTATTATGCTCTGCTTCTCCAAACGAAACTTAATTCTTTGCATACTATAAAATTTTACAATTTTTGGAATTCCCTTCACATAATATTAATAGACAATACACAAGAAGCCAAATGATATCTGCGAATGTTTACAATTATTGTACTACCTTTTCGTTATCGATACTAATCAAAATTACAATGACAAAATATATTAAAGAGTGTGTTTTTCAAAATTCTAAACATAGTGCAGAATTTCAAAATCAACAATTTTTAAAATTTTACGAAATTACAATTTTTCTCACACGTGGTAACCATTGTCTAAATTATATTTACTCATTTTACAAGGCCGTGTGAACCAGATAATTTGAATTTTCCAGTGCATATAAATGAATATTTATTAAATTTACACAGCCATAAGTAGCCAAGTGAAATTTAGCATTTTAGATAAGAATGCTATTTAAATATTTTGGTAATATACTTATTTAAAAAAACGTATATTTTGTAGAATAATAAAAATAAAAAGTCAGGAAAATCGGACAGTCAAAATTTGGACACGGTTTTACCTTATCAATCTATATTTAATATACACCTTTCTGCAGGTTTAACATTTCAACTCGTCTGCGTCTATAGCTTATCTGATATTTACCATAAAGTACGTTATTGATATTTTTACAAGGGTCTGTCCAATTTTATGACCTAATAACCTTAATATATGTTGTAACCGTAATTATAGCGCACTGTTAAAAATAAAAACGTTACAACCGAAGTACACTATAAAAAGGCCCATAGCAGCAGAATAAAAACCCATTGTTTATATATACACGTTAAAATCTTACATTGTTTGGATATTACACAGAAGTGATAAGAATTAAGTACTTTTGCCAAGCAAAATAGTACAGAATTGCGCTAACATTTGACAATTTGTGAGTCCGTTTATAAATAGAATTTTTCTTCGGTATAATAAACAGAAACTATTATCCATTTTTCGTGGACATGTAAACAATAAATTTTATAAAGCGTACAAATTTATATTTCATACACAGGCTGATTTTAAAATTTTTAACCACATATAACTCAGGCTATTTTTACTCCTAAATCACTTTTGGACTTCAAAGTTTTCTTTTTACATCAATTAACTAACAAGAGTATGAGTACTACATGAAATCTGAAACGGAAAGTTCAAAGTTTTTTGTAGCTTCTCAACAAATATTCTGGCATCAAAAAACAGGTGTTTACATTTTTTTAATTTAATATTTAGCGCAATATCTAACAATGTTTGAAATGGAAATAAGAATTTAAATACATATACCTAATTTCCAAATTTTTTAAACGAAAGCTTTTACTTCCAGGTCGCTCAACTATGTGGTTAAAGTTTTTCGCGCATATTTAGAATCACCCTGTATATGAATATTCAAGCATAAAAATGACATTTTTTGTGATAAAAAATTAAATGTATATCACCACTGCATAAAAATATACTTACTTGCATAATAATTAAAATAATCAAAAACTTCAATTGAAGCTTTAAAACAATGTATATTTTTGCATACATATTACAATAATTTCAACTTTCAAGTGTATACAATTATTTGTCTTGTCTATGCTAATACTACTAAATATTTACCAGAAGATTTGTTATCGGAATGTGTTTATCAATATGGGTAATTTTAAATCCCAATATTAGAATACGTTATAGCCGTCATTATATTGATACTTTGAAAATGCAAACGTTACAGTATAAAAACGTTTACAGCACTAGAATAAAATATGTTATGAATGTATGCAGTTAGGACCCTCTTACATTCTTCGTACGTAGGCTATAAACAATTAAGAAGTTTTTCTTGGAACTTGTTGAGAGGGATATTATTACGTTATAGCCGTCATCATATTATTACTTTGAAAATGCGAACGTTACAATATAAAAACGTTTACAGCACTAGAATAAAATGTGTTATGAATGTATACAGTTAGGACCCTCTTACATTCTTCGTGTGTAGAGTATAAACAATTAAGAGTTTTTCCAGTTTGGACTGTTTTTCTTGGAACTTGTTGAGAGGGATATTATTACGTTATAGCCGTCATTATATTATTACTTTGAAAATGCGAACGTTACAGTATAAAAACGTTTACAGCACTAGAATAAAATATGTTAGGAATGTATGCAGTTAGGACCCTCTTACATTCTTCGTACGTAGGGTATAAAAAATTAAGAAGTTTTTCCATTTGCAGCTGTTTTTCTTGGAAGTTACTGAGAGTGGTATTATTTTAACAACCAGTATTGCAATGTTAGATCGACCTCTCAGGTTAATTAACTTTATGACCTCATTTTTTTATGAAGCGTTTCATAATTAGCAACGCTGATTAGACTGCTTTAGTACTTGTCAATTTTGATGACATCCAAAGTTACTTAAATTTACTAGTTACTTAAATGTGACAAATCAAATGCATGCACGATAAAGCTCAACTACCATTTTGTGCGCATTGTAAAAATAAAGTATAAATTAAACAATAAACACAACATACGAATGGGAATTTTCCGTTGTAGTAGAACCATTAATGGATGTGAATGAGGGAAATCATTTTTAAACACAAAATATTCAAATAAACCTCTTATTGTGTGAATTAGCAATAATATCAACGGATAACACGACGAGATAAATTTTCCGAGGCCGCAGAACGTCTAGGAAGTTTACTTAACATTTTATCTTGCGAAATAGTGTGAGAGTGCGACGTAACAAAACATCTGCATATTTTATCCGTTTCCTTTGCTAATTTTTTAACTTTGAATATTTTAGCCGGATGTGCTTTTCATTGGAATCAAATTCAAACGAATTTTATTGCGTTTCTCTTTCATCTCGTATTAGAAACGGACATTTTTACTCTGAACGGACGATAACGAACCGATCGGAAATGCTCATAAACTCTAAGTGTCGATTAATGAAAGATAATAAATCTATTGAAGTTTGCCGATGAGCGAAAACGAGGGAATTGAAGGAGAAAAATAAGTGTACAGTTTGACAGCAAATTACTTACTAAATAACTCCTTGAAACATTACTTTTGAAGCAAGCGAATTCACTCCAATCAAATAAGACCATGGTTAACGAGATTGCTCAAAACCAGGTTACATTGGTGTTGTTCCAGAAACAAATACCTGTTAACAGGCAACCAAAAGTAATTGTAATGAGCAGTTTAATAAGCTACAGGTTCTGGGTTCAAATTCCTAGCCTCGGGCAATTAATTGTTGAATACACGTGTTGTAATTTTAGGTGTTTACGTTTTTGTAATTAAGAAGAAAGTAATTTTAACTAGGTTTTTGTATGTTTTTTTTTTTCGTTTTCTTAGCTTGGTATCAACGTTCTTACGTTCTACGCATATGCACGGTATGGTGCAACCACAGTATTGTTGATATCATGCGAATCGTACTAATACACCAATTAGTAATTATCCAATCATTAAGTAATGATGTCATCGTTACAGCAAGTAACTAATGGAATAACCGTGCGAACGCTGGAAAGTGAAAGTGGTTTTTGCAAGCAATAAGAAGTTACTATATATTCATTCCCAACCGTTCAATTTTTTTGCAGTTTTTTCTTCTTTTACTGCTATTTTAGAGGCGTAGATTGGCAAGCAGTCCTTAATCAAACGAGAACTTGTTTGTAAACAGACGTATTGCATTCTAATCCGAATTCCTTATCGATATTGCAAGTGGAGCCATATAATATTAGCACGGAATTACACAATGCGCCGGTTGTGAAAATGAGATTGTGTGACACTTTTGTGCAATTTATATGACGTGCTTGCAATTTACTTTTCCACGTGTGGGAAGATAGCAATTCCGGAATTACATAAGAATTTTTTTAAAAATGTGTATCTCAACTTAATGACAAATAAGTTATTTTGTAGTGGCTTGAGAAATGTCCCAAATCTTATCTAGATTTTAAACTGATAGTAATTGAGTAGCAAAAACCAACCCTGTTGCTACACATGACAAAAAAATGAATAAAATGCATGGGTTGCGTTGATGTTTTTGGTCAATACGTGCACATTTTCGTCTAACAAGGCCAAAAAGCCTAGCAGATGGAATGATGAATGATATCTTAAAAGTATGTACCAATTTAAACATATCAGAGATATTTGAATTTACATATTTTATTAAACAGTACGATCGATAGAAGAAATTTGTTAAAATCTAAAACTTATTTTTCTACAGGTTCAATATTTCGTAACCTGTAGTGGTTTTGAATCTCTTTTATTGTTATTCCCTCCCAACCCAACTTTACGTTTTCTTTGTTGGTTTGGAATGACTCATAGACAGACGTTTGGCTGTGCTTCCCCGAGTTAGTAAAAAATTGAAGACCGAAAAATATGGAAAATTAATGAGAATTTCGATTAGTAACAGTGCAAAGTGTTAGTTCCTTCGATTACTAACAAAAATCAGCTTCAATTGACTATTTTTAAAAATGTTTGCAATTAACAGCTTAATTTTAGATATACATCGATTGATGTGGTTATATGAAAGTAATTTTGTATTTAAAAATATGATAAATAGAAATATTGTTGTTTAAACGTAAAACAAAAACAAATGCATCGATATGTGAAATATAATTTATGCCAATTTACCTTTATACAGGCTGTGGGAAATAAAACCAAATATTTCATACAGTCTACTTCTAGCTATGTATAATAATTTAATAAATTAGTTAATTATAAATAAGCAAAAATGTTGTAACTGGTACAGAATCAGTATTACAACTTATGCAAAATAATAAATCAAAAATAGAAATACCAAGGAGGTTACAGAGAGTGGATGCGGCATTGAACACTACCGGCTATACAACTTTGTGACGTCAAACCATAATACAACTGGTGTCCCAGGTCACCAACTGGACTTATACATATTTTCACTTATTTTAAGTTTTAATTTATAATTCTGTGGAAAAAATGTATAGAATTAAAGTGGAGCATTGTGTGGTATATGGATGCTACAAAGCTGCAAATCCCTAATGTACATTATTTTCGATACAGTTGGTGTCCTTAAGTAGCTTCACAACAGCGTGCGAATGCCGCATTCATGCTTTATAACATAGATTCCCAACTTTCTTTGGCCTAACACACCCCATTCGAAAAAAAATTACTCACCGCCTCCTTTTCAAAAAAAATAATACACCGACTCCCGTTCTTGAAATCAATAATGTAACCCATAGTTGGATGGCGCCCCTCTTAGGTGAAGTATATATTGAAAAACAAGAACAGATTTTTAAAATTACTTTTTTAAAAGATATTAACAATATTGGTGTATTGCTCAAAGTTTGATTAACAAATATATATTATTAAAAAAAAATTAATATAGTATTATTAGTGACAGGGCTAAGCTTGGTGTAATGACACTATTTTTTCGATATTTGGTGCCATATTTGTCATCAGTAATCTTCAATCGCCGCGTTCCACTATTGGCAATCTTTTTGTTTTCTTTGCTAGTAAATTGTTGGCTCTTTCGGCTAAATATGATGATGGGAATGCAATGGCAAACTTCATTGATGCAGCCCGTAAAGACTATATAATACTGGAATTTGCCTTTGAAGCCAAAATTCTTGATATCCATTTTTTAATTTCAATTTTAACTCTTCATTTGTTGACAATTCTATCAACTCCTGCGGTGTAATGTTTAATCAACATGCATAAATTCTGCACGTGTGTTAATCATGACCTGTGCAAACTTGTAAATATAAGCTTTGTAGATCGAGCCGGAACATACACACACACACACACACTGTGTGCTCCGTGTGGTGCACTGCGCATGCTACGACTCGTTCATGTACTAGTCAAAAAGGTATTGGGAACAAAGCTATAATGTACCAATAACTACTTTTAATACGGACTGATGTTGCTTAAAAGACATTTAGAACTATTTGTTGAAACATGCGTTCGATGATTTTTAGTTTTAATCAAACTTTTCAGCGCAATCTTGTGAATATTGCCCGGGGGGGACCAAAAAACTCCCCTTAGATCTCTTCAACGCCCACCGGTAGGCGGTACCGAATCCGTTGGGAACCACTGCTCTATAACATCATTGAGAAATACTAAAGTCAACCCATAATAATATAAACTGTTGAATATCTATGACTATTATAAGTACATCCATTTAAGTGTAAGTTTAAAATAAATTACAGCTAGTTTACTTTATTTGCACAGCAAATTAGTGTTATAATGGAGGACAACATATTTCAAAACACTTTAAAATACCCTTACCGCATTAACATTATTGTTTAAAGCGACAAGTTGTGAAAGTTCTGATCCTGGAGCGTAAAAATTAAATAAAATCCATGCTGTAACTTGCTGCTAGGATGATATGGTGGTAAACCCTTAAAGTCGTTTTCAAAGATGTCTTAGATTACATATGGTTTAACCATTTTAATGCCGGTGATTAGCCTCGGTAATAGCAGTAAGTCAAGAATGGTTGTCAAATAGTCTTAATTAACAAAAAATACAGTAGGTATTATGGGAAACATTAATATACACGTGGGATCTATAATAAAATATAGTTAGATATACATAAAATGAAACTATAACATAGATTTCCAAAAAGATGGAAACTGTCCAGAATCTGATAAAGCGTAACAAGTAACTCAACCTATACTCCCTAAACAAATTTACAAATCGTAAAACTCTCTACCACCATCAGCTAGTGAACAGAAGATTAAAAAGACAATGGCCCGAAGATCTGACTGAATAATCCTGGTGACCCATAATGGATTGGATTGGATTTACTTATTCCTCTGTAATTTACTTGAGTAGATTCTAAATTTGCAATAAATAATTATAAAAAAAATCGTAAAACATTTTTTTATATCTGACAATAACACGGTCCAGACCTTTTCTTCCAGTATTGTGGCCTCCCTGAAACATACTTTTAGAAGTTAAATTTAGCGTTCTCCCGGAATACCATTTTCCTAAATAATTGAACTGTGGAATCTCAACCTTAGGTGGCAGCTTATAGTTGAAATGGCATTTAAAAGATTATATTAAGCAGCTATTTCGTTTTTCAAAGGCTGCCGCCATAACCTTTTTTTAAAGCTCTCCAAGTTGTTAAAAGTAGGGAAATACCCTATTCCAGGCTACTTTCCCATTGAAAAACTTAAAATATTTACCCCGCAAGTTTCAGATCAAAACCCTTAACGTATGTCCGCGGCTTTTTTAAGTTTAACTAGTTTATCGGTTAAGTAGTGAATCTGCAAGTACTTACACGCATGTATTTTACATGAGGCTCGCCACTTAACTGAACCTGTAATTAAAAACAGTCCGAGGAGCTAAAATAGGTTTAATTAAATTCACCGAATTCCAATTCACTTTCGAAGCATCTGCGGTGGGAAATAACTGGAAATGATTTATATTCATTATGGTAAGAGTAATCCAGTTCGAAAAAGTTCAGATACGGCAGCCTCGAGAAGCATTCGGAGTTGCAAAACGACCAGCACGAGATTGCGTTACTGCAGTTGCCATAACGTGCAGCTGCAATGCATTATGAAAATTTACAATAAGCTCTTAATTATAACTTTCAATTTACCGTAAAACGAAACACTCTTGGGGGATTTATGTGTTGCTGCACAAGCGCTACCGACTGTTGCTTAAAAATCCGACTTTTGTAGCGGAACACATTTGAGTCGAGAAAATGAGAATTGATAACGAGACCGTACCAAATTAATTATTCTACGCATGAAGAAAACGTGTGCGTGGTTATTGATTATCTGATGTGCCGCCATTTATGCAGACTTTACGGTCTTCCAACAAAGGGAAAAAAGTAATAAAAACTACGTATTCAGTGATCTCCCTTTTGAGCCTTCCACATTTTATATTTCCGCCGTTGTTATGAAAAGGGCAATGAAACCTTAAAAGGTTTACCTACTGTTGTAGAACCTGCTGAGTGTTATTGAAGTAGTTTCGAAACGGTGAACGATGTAACGACTTCTATATATTTTTTGAAGCAACGCGCAGGCATCATTTTTAATTCTGGAATTCACAGCGATCAATTCGTTTATATACAAACATGCATTCATATTCAATAATACTTCGTTCGTTTGGGATTTAGTAGCTTTTTTGATAATTCTAACACTTTAAAATGTTGCTGCGGCTAGAAGAGTTTACTATCAACACATCAATTTGTCTTATAATAGTAATGCAGTTTCGCTGAAATTATTTCAATTTACTTAGCGCGATGGAAGTACTGGATTATTATTTATTTTATGGTTAATATATTTATGGATTACTATTAGTTAGCTCTTCCGAATAATCGTCTAAACTAGCGAAATTTGGTTGTAATTGAGAATTCAATTGTAGTATTTTGTTGTTAAGAAATCACCTTAGAATTTAAATAAAGGAATTGGATAATAACTGATTAGAATTCTTCTCCTTCCTTTGTGTATAGACCAATGGCCTGTTAATTATCTACAGCGAGTAGGCGCTGTAAGTCCCCTGCACGTATGCCGGGCAGGAGGCTAACCTTACCGTCAGAGAAGTTCCACTACATGGTTTACGGTTGTCAAAGCTGTTCCTTTGACAACCGGGACCGTCGGCTTTAAGTGCCCTCCCAAGCATGACCGGTTGCATATACCACTGGTTATAATTGGTATGAGTGTTTTTTAAAATTTTAAATAATATCGACTACTCCTTCAGTGGATTACTATTTTGTTTTAGAATTTAAACAAATTAAACATGGATTACTAAATTGTTCAGGATTTGAGTCTAAAAAAAAGCAAAACTGGTGTAACGGATTCCGATTTTGTGAGCATTGGAATTCTTCAAATTATCGTCCTGATGAATTGAATTACTATGTACAGCTGTAATCAGGAAATTACTGTTCTGTTAAGGATTCAAGCACCCTAAAATTGTAACGTCAAGTAACGAAATTAGACAAGTAATAATTAGAACATGGATTACTAAATTGTTCGGGATTTGAGCATAAAAACAACACTGGTGTAACGGATTCCGACTTTGTGAGCATTAGAATTCTTCAAATTATCGTCTTGATGAATTAAATTACTATATACAGCTGTAATTAGCAAATTACTGTCCTGTTAAGGATTCAAGCACCCTAAAATTGTAACGTCAAGTAACGAAATTAGACAAATAATAGTTAGAACATGGATTACTAAATTGTTCAGGATTTGAGCATTACAAACAACATTGGTGTAACGGATTCCGATTTTGTGAGCATTAGAATTCTTCAAATTATCGTCTTGATGAACTAAATTACTATATACAGTTGTAATTAGCAAATTACTGTTCTGTTAAGGATTCAAGCACCCTAAAATTGTAACGTCAAGTAACGAAATTA
>JABXWE010030527.1:0-19119 GCA_014611495.1 Limonius californicus
CCGACTAAACCAGTGTTGTAAATAAAGCTGAGACATTCGTAGACACTACCATTTTTACACTTTTTTACGGCGTTCTTTGAGTGACAGTTCTTTTATAGTCCAGCGCTTAAACTTGTGTTAAAAATGGAAATACGGCACTGTTAGGATATGTCCCATTTTTATCAAATTTCCAATTGAAACATCAGTATTGTAGAAGTGCATAAATACCTAAATTTTTCTAAAACGTTTCCTTTGGTTTTATTGTCATTGAATTGTCGAGGAAACTCAACCAAAATTTTGATTGTAAACTTGATGAAAATTAAGAAAACCGCAACAAAGTTCTATATTAGTTATTGGCTGTATTAGTAAAACCATAAATACTACCAACCAGGCGTTAGTGATTCAGGGTTTTAATTTGAGAACGTACAATGTGTTATAGATCCGAAAGTAAAATAGATCTTAAACTTTTCTAGAAATCGCTTCTACAACATGGAGAGGGAATCATCATGATTTATAAAGTAACCCTCCCCATTCAACCCTTTAGGCTCTAACAAAAAACTTTCAAATGTTAAAACCAACTATGTGATATCTCGTTGAAAAGCTTTTACAAAATGCTATTTAATATTAGCAAACGCCTTTTTCCCGATTCATTCGGTAAAAATTAAAAAATTAAACTCAATAGGTTCTGAGCCAATTAATGTAATTTAGATTTCTAAATATTAATTCAAATGTTCAAAATGATTTCCATTATTCTCTAGACAATAGTAAAATCTATTCACAAATTTTCTCCAAACGTTTTGGAAGATTTATTTGTGAATAGGTTGGAACTCCTGAGCTATTCTTTGTAGCAGTTGTGCTATGGACTGAATTTGAGTTTTCTAGACAACATATTTTAAGTGACCCAATGGAAAGAAGGCTAACGGGGTTAATATTTGGAGACCTTGGGGAGCATACTATTTTTCTGAAACGAGACGAGCAACAAATGTTTGCTACTATTGAATAGCATTTTGTAAAAGATTTTCAATGAGGTGTTACAACGTGGGTGTTAAGACTTGAAATTTTTTTGTTGGGCTGCTTAGAGCCTAAGGGGTTGAATAGGGAAGGTTAAATATGAGTCATGATGATTCCCCCTCCGTGTTTTGGAAACGTGCTCTAGAAAAGTTCAATATCTATTTTACTTCCAGATATATAACACATTGGACGTGTTAAAATTGATACCCTGTATAATGTTTATAGATGAAAATTAGATGTCGTCCCTTTGTAGTAGTATTTAGAATAGAATTTACAACTTATGTCAAAGCGACAACTAATTTGATTTAAAAATACTCCATATACGAAATGTCTTTATTTCCGTCCTTACATTAAAGCTGTATATATGGCCGTATAAGAGATTAGATATTGTCAGCCAGATTCTAACAGCTACTAGAGGGTTTATAGAATATTACAGAAGAGGGGTGTGGTGGTAGCTCAGTTGGTCGAGGGCTCGCTTTCTGAGTAAAACGTCGATTCTGGCTTTGGGATTTATAAAAATCTTGTCTGCAACCCACCATACACAATTTCCCAATCCGACTTGCAACCGTGGGATCGTAATGCTAAAAATCTCCCTTCTCTGGAATTCCTGTTTTTCGGATTCGACGTTAAACTGTAGGTCCCCGTGTTTTTATCTTAGCGCTGAGGAGAAACACGTGGCAGAGAAGAGGCCGATGCACATCAGTGGGACGAAAAGGCTGTTAGTGATTATTTTTTTTTTATTTATTGACTCCATGAATTATTTATAATCTGTCCTAAAAGACAATAGGTAAATGTTATGTATAAGAAATTAACCTAGGTGAAATTGACCCAATGGTCAGTCTCTTCAACTTAATTAACATTATTTACAGTTTAATGTTATTGGTATGACTACATGGACGTTGGGGTAGGTCTAGCGGGTCAAAGTGTTTCAGTCTTTTAACCCGCGGCATAATGAGGACGTCCGTGGCAAGGACGTTAGGATGGTCGCTGAGGCGATTCTGGTATCGTGTACTCTGGATGGCGATTTCTTGTTTGATGGTGGGTATTTCTAGGTTTCGATGTATCACATGGTTCGGTACAAACCAGGGTGCTTTACAAATAGCTCGCAACATCTTCGACTGGAAACGCTGTATCTTCAGGATGTTGGAGCCGCTAGCCGAATCCCATAGTTGGTTGCCATATGTCCAGACTGTCTTTATTATGACCTTGTACAGGAGGAGTTTATTTTCCAAACTTATCATCGGCGAAAGTAGCGATCTCCGTATTTCTAGTTATTGGAAGATCGGCCGTGAATAGGAGATACAAAATGGGGCCGAAGACCCTGCCCTGTGGTGATCCAGATTTTACAGGAACTAGGGTAGCGCGAGAATCGCCATGTTTCACTAGGAAGCGTCTATCTTTTAGGTAGGACTGCAATACCTTGCAGAGGGGGTGGGGTAAGTTATTCTTGATCTTATAAATAAGACCTTCATGCCAGACTTTGTCAAATGCCTGAGATGTCAAGGAATGCAGCAGAGCAATATCTCTTGCTTTCCAGGTCGGCTTTAATCTTCTTGGCGACTCTGTGCACTTGTTCGATGGTAGAATGTTTCTGGCGAAATCCAAATTGGTGGTCCACGACTAGTCTTCTTTCCTCTAAGATGGGTTCCAACCTGGCTAGAAAGAGTTTCTCAAATACCTTCGATAGTATAGGCAGGAGACTAATCGGGCGGTAAGAAGCTGTTTTTGTGGAATCTTTACCGGGTTTCTGAATAAGAATTATTTCTGCCACTTTAAACTGGGAGGGAAAGTAGCCCAATCTTAGTATGGCATTGAAGATAACGATAAGTATTTTGACGCCTTCGTAGGGCAGTTGTTTCAGTATTCTCTCCGTTATCAGGTGATACCCCGGGGATTTCTTAGGTTTTAGGTCGGTTGGAAGATCCATTTTATAGGGAGATTCGAGGATTGCGTGGATGTGCTCCTCTTCTATAGGGAGGATCTCCATTGGGAAAGGTTTAAAAACATTACCGAGGTGTTCCGCAAATCTGTTTGCCTTTTCTTCATCATTTCTGGCCTAGTTCCCATCTAGAGTTCTGATGGGTGGATTTGTAACTGGTGGGCGCTTTAACTTTTTCGTGGCCTTCCAGAGCGAGTAATCAGTTGAGTCTGTGGCCGAGAGCGTTTCTAGGAATTTCTTGATTCCGTGAATTTTGTTTTGGTTCAGTAGTTCTTTCAGTTGTTTGGTGGGGCTCTATTGTAGTTTGTCTTATCTCTAGGATTCCGTGTAACCTGCCAGCGCTTGCTTGGCTTCCGTTTTTCGTCAATCCTTTCCTTAACATAATAGGGACAATTGGTAAGATCTTCTGGTTCGTGCTTTACTGGAGTAGATCTCCATGCAGCTTGCTGTATGGCTCTAGTAAGGTATTCTACAGCTGTATCGACATCATTTTCTGATTTGAGTGGAAAATTTATATTTAGGTACTTTGCCAGGACGCCTTGAAAAACCTCACAGTCACTATTCTTGTTTGTCAGAGCTGGTGGTTTGTCTTTGCTTCTGATTTGGGAATCTAGGGTAAGTAGAAGTGGTGTGTGGTCTGAAGAGAGGTCTAGACACGGCTTTATTTCCAGGGAGTTTCGTGAAATTCCTTTTGTGATGAGAAGTCTATTGTATAGGGTGTTTTATTCCTATCTATAGGCCAATATGTTGGCTGTCCGGTTGAAAGTTGCCGGAGATTTTTGTTTTGCATGCCCTGATAAAGTTGTCTTCCACGAGGGGTAACAAGTCTGGAGCCCCAGTGTTGGTGCTTAGCATTGAAGTCTCCTCCAGCTATAAATCTGTGGTCAAGAGTATTGAAGAAGTTTTGGAAGTCTTCTTTTTTCATCGCTAGATTTGGAGGGCAGTATACTGCAGATTGTTCCATTCCAGTCTTCCACTGCTACAGTAGTTGCTTGCAGTATGCGTTGTTCGTATTTAGTGACTTCGTATTGCCTTATGTTTTCTTTGATGATAATAGCTATACCTCCGCAGGCCCTATTGCATATTTGGCTATTTTTATATAACGTCTGTCTGTTATGTGGGCTTCTGATATCAACATGATATCTATTTTATGATTTGTAAGGAAAATTTTTATTTCCTGACCATGATTGACCAGACCGTTGGTATTCCAGACATTTATATTAAGCATGGTGTTAGCCATTATTTTATTTTTGTGATCATGGCAGTGAGCAGGTCAAACATCTTGTCCATCTTCTCCATCATTTTAGTAATCATATTTTCAAAGTTATTGATTGGCTGCCGCTGCGGGATGGCGTATACCTGCGTTTGTGTAGAGTTGTTTTGATTTTGTATTTCTTGATTTTTTTGTCTTGCCCTTTGAGCAAATGAGATTCCAGGTTGAAGGATTTGGTTGTGCCTTTACCTCAGTGGGGAGAACTTTTTCTTTTTAAGTTCCTTGTAGATGGAGCCGCCTTTGTAATTGGTCGGATGGTTTTCGCCACAGTTAGGGCACTTTACGTCGTCGGTACGTCCCTTACGGAGGCACTGTTGTGTGGCATGATTTCCAGCTCATTTCACACAGCGTGGGTTCCGGTGACAATATTTTTGAGTGTGTCCAAAGCGTTGTCACTTGAGGCATTGCGGCAGTTCGCGTTTAGGATGTGGAGGTTCAATTTTTATGATGGAATTTAATAATTTCGTGATATTGTAGATCTCTTTGACTTAGGGGCTAATTCTATGTTAAAAAGTGGGAGTCCCTGCTTTGTTCTTCTTTGACGAATATTAGATATATTTACTACCTCATGCCCTAGTTCTGCAATGGCTACCTTTATCAGGTTTAGTTCAGTTGAAGGGTGAATATTTCGAATGAATACGCGGAATGTTCGATTTTGTTTGGGTTGATATGCGTGAAATTTAGTGCCTTTCTCGATTAGTGCTTTTGTGATGACCGAGTAATGTTCGGAACTGTTAGGCTGAATTTTCACCTCGTCATTATTTAGACTTTTGAGTGTATATTCGTTATTTGCAATGCCGTTTAGGGATCTATTAAGGGTTGTATAAGTTGTACTCCTACTACGGTTAGTGATGAATGAATGACAAAAGAATGAACAGTACATAAAATTTCAATATTACAATAAAAAAGTTTTATGAAAGCTTCTGGTAGGATTTCCGACTACACTATTTTCACGTAGTTTAAGCATTATAAATTTCCAGTTTCATCATTATATAGAAAACGTTTTCGCGTAAAAATTGTTTTCTGGGCGCCAATCAGTTTGACCCTAAACGTATGTTTATATTAAACTAAACTAAACGAAGTATAAAATGTTCTTATAATCAAGGCTAGTTTATGGAAGTTATAAGTACACACATCAAATACAGCATTTCTAGATCTACACATTTTTGTGTACGCTATCAAATGTTGCACATGCATGAAGAAAACAACAAGCAATTATAAGTATTTATATTTATATGCATAAAAAGCGAAGCTCTATCTAAACAAATAAAGGAGCATCACATATTCACTTGCAGATAAAATATCTGCCATTTTGAGCTGTCGTAAAGCGACTTCTTTTTTAGTTTTGCATATTCCAGTAGCAGTGTTGAAATACCTCTACTAATTTCGCACATAACCAAACCTGCTTGCCAAGTTTTTGCTTGCCTAAACTAATTAGTAAGCGAAGGAGACAAATAATTAGATATTTGCGAGCTGTACGAAGCTAAAGGTCGTATATCGTATCTCTGCTCGCATACTGAAGGCAAAAAATGTGTACAAAGTTTTTTAATTTGGAAAAACAAACACTCATATTGGCCTTCGCATAGCTTGTATTTGTTTTACATGCTGGCAGAAAATTGTGCTACTATTTATCATTGCAATGGAAATTTGTCGAAGTGTTTAAGATTGTTGGGTTAAATAGGATCTATAAAAAACTATTCAAGGAGAAATATTATTTATTATTGTAACAAGATAACTTTTAAGTATTTGTAATACGATTTCAATTAATGAGTGTGTTTTACTTTTGTTGAAACTACTAACTTCTTCTTTTAAATGAGCAGGTACTTAACCAGGTATATAGCAGCCTCTCCAGGTATCCCTGTCGGTCTATTTGAGCTACACTGTAATTTGATGGTTTTATTAAGACAGCACTAATGTATTTTATATTTGCGGCTTCCTCTTTGAGAATCTATAATACTCTTTCATTTTTATATATTAGCAGGTTTATTATTTATCTTCATTTCTGGACATAAATATAATAATTTTTTACTTGATTAATTAAGTATAAACGAAGTAGTTAGTAGATGATACTCATGTGCTGATACATAAATCCACAGACTGTTATTTAGATTTGTTTTCAAGTTGTAAATTTATCTAGTTATCATCTAGCTAAACTTTGACATGTTCACTTCTTTGTGTGGATTTATGTTTAATTTCTTCTGTATGCAAGTGTAATTTTCCATGCTATAAATATAAAGAAATTTTACGAGGCTTATTCGGAAACTTAAGGCCGTTTAAATATTCCATCCGAATGAGGGGCGAAGTCAATTTGGTGTATTGTGGGGGTCCTCTAGTGGTTGATAAGCTAGCCCCACGTCACTTTACCATTTTTCTGCCGTTGTATTCAGCTCTATAATAAAACACTACGATTAAAAAGCCTCCCAAATGTGAATTGCGCGCTAGGATTCGTTTTGTCTAGGTTGAATTTATCGTCAAATATGCCAGGTTTATGGTTCAGATATCATGAATGACGGAAAGGCCAGACACTGATGTAGGAATTTCAAAGATCGCGCGAAAAAAACATGCACGATGAGGAACGAAATAGAAGACCTTCTGTTATCAACGACGACCTTACGGAAAAAGCGAACAAGTCAATTTGTGAAGATCGGTGTTACACCATTTCGAATTTTTCTCAGATTTCGCGTATAGTACCACGAACTTTGTGTGTAGTGGATGCAAGAGATGTTGACGGATGTTTATAAACACCAGCGAATGGCCTCTGCACTGACCTTTCTGCATTGCTACGAAATCGATGCCGATGCGTACCTGAATCACCCTGTGACTGGCAATCGCACTTAGATTTTGTAAACGAATATTCAAACCAAAAATCAATCGATACAGTGGAAGCATGCAATTGCTTGTCAATTTCCTGGAGTGTGGTACACTGTTAATTTAGGCATGTAGACTTTAAGAAATTTGAAGAGGACGATTCAGAAAAAAAGTCGAGGATTGCTGATCTCTGGAGTTCCGCATTAGCACGATAACGCCAACCGCACGCAGCAGCTCACACTGTGCAACTCATTGAGCATTTACATTAGGAATGTTCGGACTTAGCGCCGAGTAAATGTCATTTTTTCTCTGTCTTAAGAATGTTTTAAGATCGCGTAACCGTTTTCTCATCGACGACGACAACTGAAACCGACGGTAAAAACTGATTTTCCTCACAGACGGCAACCTTCTAATGACAAAGTAATGCAACCACTCAAACACTAAAAATGTTAAAAGTGAAGTAGTGTCAATGTAGAGAAATGGTTTAAGTGTGTATCTAAGATTTAAGATACGTTATTGCTGTACTGTTTTTAATTTGTCATTTATAACGCATTATTTTTGTTGTAATATGAACTTCCTAATGCTATTCCTTAAAGGTCATCTAGTTTTAAGCGCTCATTAAAAAAATGATGCATTTTAATGCATTGTACATGTGGTAATTAATTTAGCACTATCAGAGAAGTTTGAACAACTGCTAATTTAATTTTACTTTCTATGAGGAGGGCTTCCTTATATATTTGTATATATACTTAATGCATACTATACTTTACGTGTGACTCTTTGCATAATCAATATAATTATTTGTATTTAATAAAAGTTTGTCAATTAAAAATCAGAAGGCTTGCGAATTGCAAGCTTAACAATTGCAAATATAAGATTAGAAATACCGACAAATAATTTATACACAAGTGATACGCACTGTATATATTTATATAAAACACTAAAAATTACCTAGTCTGTTATTAAATAATATAAATATAAAATAAATTACGATAGTATATAAACTACTCAAACAAGAATATTAATATATTTAATATAAAGCATATATGTTTGTATTTGGCGACTAATGGTCGTCTATTATTGATAATTAGAGCAAGCGGAAGTGTTTGATGTTAAAAAGCAAAAAACAATCGAATCCAGATGCAATTGTTTAACCGTATTAGTGTCAAGTCGAGTTTGTGTGTTTGATTGAATAATCTTTTCTGTCTTCTTAAGATCTTTTTTGTTCATTGTAATTTTTTCATGTGCTACATTTGTGTTCTTAATAATAACCTGCAATGCAGAGAAACCATTTAACAATAGAGCAACGAAGTTTAGCCGTTGCTATACACCAAAGAGAAGATCGCTAGGTCGACATTGCTGATATGTTACCACCCACAGCGTAATTTCACGTGCCCTTTCGCGCCTTAGAAAAACAGGTAGGACTGCAAGAAGGCCTGGAAGTGGATCTTTTCGCATCACAACACCTCGTCAGGATGGACTTCTGATAATTAATGCAAGAATACACCCCTTTTGAGCTGCTCGACATCTACAGCAAGTGCTCCAGAATGCCACCAAATCTCCGACCAAACTGTGAGAAATCGATTGTTTGAGGTAAGACTTACCTCATCATTATTAATTTATTTTGAGAAATATATATTTCGTGGGGCAGACAAGGTGTTTCATTTATTTACTGAAATTCCCCATTATGAGTTTGGACATCAATCTGATGAGAGGTGAAAGAGTATATCGTAGTTTATCTCAGTATACCCAACCAGTCGTTGCCTTTGCTCATGGTGGTCTTATGGTATGAGCTGAAATTTCTTTAAGATGGCGTACTGATCTGCATATCTTTAATGGTGCCAACGTTATGCCCAAGAGATCATTATGGACCATGTTTTGAACCGTCGCAACACTGTTAGATGGGAATATTTTGTTTTTCTTGACGACAACGCAAGGCCGCATTTTAGAGATGCTTCGAGATGAGGAAATAAACCATCTTGCCCTTCCTCCGCTATCTCCAGACCTCAACCCCATCGAACATGCACGGGATCTTTTGTAGAGACAGTTGGATCATCATAATCCAATGCCTACTACTGTGCAACAGCTGAGGGATGTATTGCCGGTACTGTGGTGTCAAACTCCACAAGAACATATTGATAACTGCATTGAGAGTATGCCAGCAAGGTGTAGAGCAGTTATTACTGCCAGAGGAGGTGCCACGCGGTATTAGAATATAATAAATTTAAGTTAAGTGAAAGGAGATAATAACGGTTTTCATTATATTATTGTTTAATTTCTACTTTAAACGTACCTTTGTTATAACTTTCATGTTGATTACTACAATTTGTTGTTTTGATAGTTTTTTATTATAAATGCAATTGTTGTTGCCTTTAATTGTCTTACACTGCAATATTCCTATTCATTTTTGAGTAGTTTTAGAATGTAAGAAACGTTTACGAAAGAAATGTTTGGATTTGCCTGGTTTACTGCAGTGCTTTTTCTTGATCCAATGAGCAAAATAAATAATATTTTAGCATTTCTACCCTATATGACTTAAAAAATATTTACATGTAGATAAATTTTATCTAAAACCATCTGATTTTTCAACTAGCAGGGAACTAATTTTTAGATTGTTTCTGGTATGATTGATTTAATTTGCTTCAGTGTTGAATGTGCTTCAAGTTTTACTGTTACACCTTCAATAACCCTTAACTTGATAGCTTTGGTCTGAGATTTAAACTATTGTGGTGGATTTAGAATAGTTGCTACTATAAAATAATTTAAAATTTAATAAACCAAGATATACGATTTGATGCTCCAAAATAGCTAACACTCTACCAACATCCCATAATTTTAAATAGTTTTTGAGTGCGCGTTTGCTAGTAATACAAAGCTATTGAAAATTTTAAATTTCCGAGATATTAACGGATATAAAAAGAAAATAATTCCAGTCTTAAAGATTTCGCTATAACGAGTAGATATATTTGAAGTATTCCAGTACTTTTAAAAGTAGTAGTATGTATACATATTCCAATACCAAGGTACTTAACAACTGCGTTCTATTAATTGTGTTCTTATTTTACTTCAACCGCACTTGGGTACATTTTCATTATGTTAGTAAGTATATCTATATATTGTAACTTTTTTCTAAAAACCGTACATGTTCCCCAAGAGATTATCTGAATTTTTATTATGGGAACTTAGAAAAATGAGAAGAATAATAATATACTTTTTAAATAGGTAAATACTCTGTAATTCACAGGAAATAGCTTGGTCTACTATACTTCCATCTCAGTTTTGTCAATTTGAATACTCGACTAGTATTTCCTATGAAGCTATTTAGAACCCAATAAGCATTTTATAAATGTATGCTATTTTACCGTAGCAAAAATATCAATTAAATGCTTTTATGCACGATTTGTTGCATCTACTATTTAAGATTATAATTTCCAACGGGAATGGTATTAAGGACAGCACAGATTTGCATAAGTAAAGTCTAAAATTAATACAGTTTTATAGGCACCTATTTGTTCACTTATTTGACTTTATTACTCCGTACTAATTTTTATCTTCAACTACAAAGAAGCTACTAATTCGCAAAGCAGCTAATTGCTATGCATGTGCTGTCGGCAGACTCATCTTCTAGCCGCATCTGAATACAATTACAGTATTACCAATTAAAACCATATGGTTTTACGTGATTGAATGGCATAATTTAATTAATAAGGAAGTACATTTTCTGCCTTGTAAGTAAACTTATAATTACAACTAGTAATTACTATATTATTGTTATTGTCTATCTGATCACTCTTAAAATTTACATAAAATTTTGATAACATGTTATTGGCTAATGAAACAGTATATGCTGTCATTTTAAAACTTACTGCCCATTCTCCGCAAATTATGTTGTTCTTTGGCTTAATAGGAATAATTACGCCATCAGAATATATAAAAAGGTAATAAAATTGTTCATCCTGTTTTGTACGTTTTATGGCCGATAGATTTATTTTAGTTAGAATTTTTATCGTTGTTGGGTACCTTTAAGTATACTTAATCCTTCAATAAAAATCACACATTTTGATCGGACATTTATACTTAGAACTGAAGTCCATGTTATTTTATTCTTTGAATTACAATTGTAATTTGTAAGGCGGTGCACTTTGAACGAAACTTTTTAAATCGTGCTACACGCGATATAACAATGGAATAAAATTTAATATTTATACTATCAATACCTGTTTGTTTCAAGATAATAAAAACCATAAACATAAATGACATTGAACTATTACGCTTAGTTTAAAGTTTTTGTTTTTTCCTATAAAAAACAATAATAAGCTTAATAGATGTATAAGTAACAATCATAACAAGATAGTTGTTCTTTTGAGTCTGAACGTTAATACACCAAAATTTAAGCTCTACAAAAGCTTGTGAGCAAAACAGACTTATGTGAAAACCAAATGGATAGCTGAGAGAGGAAAGGTGTGCCTTTTCTGTCAGCCTTTGCTATGCGTGGAGCGTGGCATTGACTTTTACATTTTATGTTTTTGCATTTAAATTGATGCATATGATACATCTATCGAGGAAGTTGTACAAGGTTAAAAAATTAAACGATCTCTAGTAGAAACTTCCAAACAATTATCTAAACTCGTGCTCTCGTACTAATACGTATTACTTGTTTCTTGAAAATTGCATAAGAAGGCGGCCGTGTTCAGTGATTAATGGCGTTAAATAAATTAATTGGAAGGTTAAGATTTGCGAATAACGCAGGGTCACATGAAATTACACGCCCCTTGCTATTTAGCTAAAGATAACTTGCTTAAATTAAGTAGGACGAATCAAATCAGGATTATCGTGACGTCACACTTCCTCAACGTCAGCGTACATGATTTTCTAAGAAATACATTACACATTACTGTCAGTATGGGGAAGGTTGAAATTAAAGAAACCAATACATATTTGTAAGTCAAAAATAGATGTTATTATGGAGGTTATTTGAAATGTCCTCGGAATATTACAGAATTTTCCGTATAATCTCCCTTAACAATTAGACCAACCATGCTTCAAAGATCTCTTGCTTTCCAGAAATAAGTATTTTAAGTCGTAGGATATGTTGAAATCAGTTGATTCAAGTAGATGTGGCAGAAAATCGTATTCCAATTGTTCGGTTTTGCAATGGAAACAACACTTGTATAAGCGCAAGCATTTCCAGCTATCTCATTTCACAGTGGAAAGATATTTTGGGGTTATACATGGCATTACCTTACGATAATTATTTTTTCTATTAGAGGCAGTGGTGAGCTGAATACGTATAATACGAGGCTTGTTCAACTAAAACCCATATTTCATCAACTTAGCCTTGAAAACAAGTGCAATAATTCAAATGACGGTTGCTAATGTTAGAGTGTTTCTAAGCAACACATTAATAAATTTGCTTCTGAGATTTATAACTTTGATTTTGAAATGGTGTTTGTTGTTGCAAATCCGTCCAAACTTTATCAGCGTCCTACAATTTTTATGCGCTGAGGGTGTGCAGCCTTTGCAGATTCATACGCGAATGCAAGCAGTCTATGGATATGCATGTATTGCGTACCCAGCTGTGAAGGAATAATGCCGAAAATTTAAGAATGGAAAAGAGGGGACTATGGATGAGCTGAGACCAGGTGCACGATGTACTGCATTAACATAAAACAATATGACATGTGTGGAAGACCTTATTAGAGAAAATCGTCGAATTTCAATTAGAGAAATTTCAGAAATTGTTGATGCGAGTGTAGGATCTGTCCATAGTTTTGTTCGTAATCTGGGTCACAGCAAAGTTTGTTCGCAATGGATTCCTCGTCTCTTGCCTAATGAACAAAAATGCTTGCAAATGGGCTTATCTCTGCAATACCTCACAGATTATAGGCAAAATGGTGGTGACTTTCTTCTGTCAATAGTTGCTGGTGACAAAACTTGGTGCCATTACTACAAACCATCCAGTAACTTATCGTCGATGCAGTGGAAACATTCAAGTTCACCACCAGCGAAGAAGTTTAAAGCACAACCTTCTGCAGGGAAGGTGATGTTATCATTTTTTTTCGACCATGGCCCTTATTGATAGAATTTAAGGAACTTGTAGTAACTGTCAATGCAAATCTGTACAATGAAACTTTGGACAAGCTTCATCAAGCAATAAGACGGAAGCGTCCAGGAAAACGTACACGTGGGGTCATTTTGCTACACGACAATGCTAGGCTTCCTTCCTAATGTGGTTCCGCGATTTATTTTTTAATGTAATATCCAATTAGACTAGCGATTTTATTTGTTTTTGTGGTCATGATCAGAGTTTTAGAACGTAGTGTCGCCTCTGAATTTACTTATCGACTACTACACTAGTAGTAACCGGGACCGACGGCTTTTGACATGTCCTCCGAAGCTCGACCGATCGCCGATATTTGTACCATTCATTTTAGTAGTGACTCGTGCCTGCATGGTTCAATTTTGGTGAGCGTTTGACTGAGCGATGGACTATACAACCGATGCTTCAAAACGGTCCGAAAACTCCGATTCTGGAAAGTCTACAAAATATTCTTCAATTGCTTCTTTATTTTTACCGTAGTAACGGATGGATTTCAGAAAGAGCTAAATTAGGTGAATAAGGTGAATGTCCTAATTAAATTGTTTCTGTTTTACGCTGGAAACATCACTTGTATGGGTATGTGATTTATCTCTATAACAAATTACTTTTTTAACGCATTATATCTTCTACAGTAATATTTTTGTCGAAGTCCTTGAATGTATCGCTTTACAATCTCAGACCATCGATGTATTTATGTAACTAATAATTTTAACACATATCTTTGGCGGAGCAGCAGTAGCAGCAGCAGGTAGTGGTAGTAGTTATAATAAACGTGCATGCACCAACGGAAGTTAAAGATACAGAAGAAAAAGAAAACTTTTATGCAATGCTGGAAAAGCAAACAGAAAAATAGGAAAACATGATATTAAGATCGTCATAGGCGATCTAAATGCAAAGGTTGGAAGAGAAGAAATTTACAGAGAAATAGTAGGTAGACATAGTCTGCACAAAGAAAGTAATGAGAATAGAAGAAAACTTATAGATTTCGCAACGGGAAGGGATATGGTGGTGTGTAGTACAAGATTCCCGCATAAGGATATACATACGGTAACCTGGGTCGCGCCGGACGGTCAAATAGAAAATCAGATAGCCCACGTTTTGATAGACTCAAGGCATTTGTCAGATATACAAGACGTTAGGAGCTATAGAGGGGCGGATGGAAACTCAGATCATTACCTGGTGATGGTAAAATATAAACAAAAGATAGCGGCAGTAAGAGAGAAAGAAGGAGAAGGTAAAATAGGGTATAATACAGAGAGGCTAATAAATGATCAAGAGGTTCAGCGGAGGTATGAGGAAGCATTACAAAAAAAGCTAGAGGGGAAGAAGAAAGAATCAGATGAGAGTGTGGAGGGAAAGTGGGGACAGGCGAAGATAATCTTAACAGAAGCGGCAAAAGAAAAAAAGACTGGTTCGATGAAAAATGCCACGAAATAGTAGAGGAAAGAAATAAATTAAGACTAAGCATGTTAAAGGAAAATACCCAAGAATGGAAGGAGAAATATAACAGTAAAGTAAGAGAAGTGAAAGTAGAAATCCGTAAAAAGAAAAGGGTCAGGGAGCAAAAGAAACTAGAGGAGATGGAGTGCAATGGACATAAAAAAAAGTAAGGCATTTTTACAAAGAGGTGTCCCACCAAAAGAAAGGGTTCCAACCGAGAACGACACTATGTATGGGAGAGGACGGAGAAATAATTGGGAAAGGGGAAATGGTAATAAAGAGGTGGAAGGATTATTTTGAAAACCTACTGAATGTACAGGGTATAGCTAATAACCAGGAGGAAGAAATAATGCACAATCAGGATGAACCAACAATGGAATCACTAACTTACGAGGAATTTGAAGAAGCGGTTAATGGCATGAAAAAAAACAAAGCCCCGGGCGAAGATACAATAACGATTGAGCTAATTAAATACGGTGGAGACTTAATAAAACGTGAGATATATAATATAATAAGTAATCATCAGCCCACTGCACAAAAAAGAGGACAAGACTAGATGTGATAATTATAGGGGTATATCCCTATTAAATGTATGTTATAAAGTGTTTAGCAAGTTGGTGGGGAGAAAACTTAGCATATATATGGAAAAAGAAGTGGGGGAATTTCAGTGCAGTTTTAGGAGTGGTAGGTCTACAATAGACCAGATATTTACGTTGAGACAAATATTAGAAAAATTCTATGAATACGATACAAATACCTACACCACCTATTTATAGATTTTAAACAGGCGTACGATTCCATAATCAGAAGTAAGCTGTATGAAGTATTGGAAGAATTAAAATTACCGAGTAAATTGCGAAGGCTCGTAAGGATGTGTTTGACAGAGACTAAAGCCAAAGTTAGGATACAAAGTTAACAGAAGACTTTGATATCAGGCAAGGGCTGAGACAAGGGGACTCAATATCAACAACTTTATTTAACTTAGCCCTAGAAAAAGTAGTAAGAAAATTACCAATCAACCCAACAGGAAGCATCTTTAATAGAAGTAGCCAACTATTAGCGTATGCAGATGATGTGG
Organism: Limonius californicus; assembly: GCA_014611495.1. NCBI lineage: Eukaryota > Metazoa > Arthropoda > Insecta > Coleoptera > Elateridae > Limonius > Limonius californicus. Next base: position 15,629 of record JABXWE010030527.1, read on the forward strand.
ACGTAATAAGTAGGAGGAAGGAGGATTTGGAGGAAATATATGTAGTCCTTAAAGAAGCGGCAGAAGGTATAGGACTAAGAATAAACTCCGAGAAAACAAAGTACATGGTAATAACACGAAACAATGCAACAGCCCGAGGAAACCGAGAAGTTATAATTAATCAAGAGAAATTTGATCAAGTTGATAGCTTTAAATATTTAGGCTCAATAATCACGGCAAAAAACGAAACAGTATTAGATGTAAACGCTAGAATTCTGGCTGGCAATAGATGTTTTTTAGATGATTAAGTGAAAAGTTCAGATCAAAGAAGCTCTCAAGAAACTCCAAAATAAAGATTTATATAACCGTAATAAGACCGGTAGTTATGTATGCCTCCGAGACATGGAACTTAACGAAAAAAGATGAAGACATGTTGGGATTATGGGAACGGAAAGTGTTAAGAAGGATATATGGTCCGTTGTGTGAAAATAATATATGGAGAATAAGGACAAATACAGAGCTAATGACATTATTTGTAAGGCCGAGTATAACGATAGAAATAAATAGTAGAAGGATAAGTTTGCTGGGACATATAAGCCGTATGGAAAATGAAAGATATACAAAAAGAGCTTTACACGGGAAGTTGGACGGTAATATAGGGAAAAGGAGGGCGCCCGAGGAAAAGATGGATCGACTTAGTGGAAGAGGATTTAAGAGAAATGGGGTATGAAAACTGGAAGCAAAAAGCTAAAGACAGGAAAGAATGGGCACAGATAGTAAAGAATGCAAAAGAAGTATAATGGACAGGCGGTTAGTCACCGCCCTCGGCAAACAACAGGCTTGGAAACCGAAATGAGGCGTTGGTCCACGAGGACCCATAAGCCACAGATAGATACATAGATATACAGTGGTAGACCCAAGGTCCATCCGTAGTTAAAAATCAACATACACATGCAAATTTTTTATTCTACATAAAACTATCCAAATGCTTTTTGAGAAATAAGTTTTTGTTCAATTTTTAGTACCTGTCTTGCGGAATACTTACACGGATTTCTTCTTTAATTAAGATATGGGATGTGGGTTGAGCCCTAACAGTTTCAAAAAGGAAATTTGCAATTCGTCATGTCATAGATTTTTCAATGATTTCTGGTATTGTTGCATTTTTTGGACGTGTATTGTGAGAGTCTTCTTCCAGACTTGCAGGACCACATTTAAATTCAGTAGTTTACTTAAACACAGTCGGGTACGAATGAACACAGTCCGCTAAAGTATTTCACACATCGGTGTGAATCTCTACTGTCCTCAAACCGTTCTTAACAAAATATTTCATTGCACCATATTCATATTATTACATTTTTAAATAAACATACAAATACGTTTATTAAAAAAACTTGACATAAAGCACTACTAATCAGAATGACTTGATAGTTGTTCATATTTTAAATGAACCATTTTCTTGCATTAATTTTGAATGGTTCTTACAAAAAGAAACAATTTGTTGTCTGCAGGAGATACGAAATAATTAACGCATTCAGATATACGCAATGTAGCGTCTCTTTTGAATTCACGCGCGAATCTGCTCTTCTAGTGCTTTAGAAGCAGATATCTTGTGGCTCTCAAGGCGGGAGCACGCGCTTATCTATATCAAGTATTATATACATTTAAAATCAATTCTAGTTGTTGTTTTCTCTTAAAGTACGTTACGTGTTAGAGTGATCTATCAGCGTAACCAACATTTGGTCCTTCGAGCCGGATGTAACGTATGAAATTTCCAAAACTAAATCGAAATTAGCATCTTGTAATTTAGCCGCTAACAAAGTAATAACTTGTAGGGTTTGCGACCAAGGCAATCATTTCACGAATCGATGTCCGAAACTTTTGAACTTATCAATTAAGGAACGAATTGACGAAGTACGATCTAAAAACTCATGTCTAAACTGTCTAAGGCAGGGACATCTCGCGAAAAACTGTAATTCTTCTCGTTGTAAAAAATGCAACGGTACATAACACGATTCTGCATATCGAAAATTCCCCTCGACGGGAACCATCGCAGGGTTCCTCCGACAGCACGAATATTGCGCCTTCAGCATCCTTACATGCTCTTAAGGCCTGCGAAGAGCCTTCTAATATTATTTTATAGACATGCGTGTTAGAAATCCGCGACTCTTACGGTAATTATCACAACGCTCGCGCGCTATTCGATTCAGGTTCGCAAATAAATATAATCTCGAAATGACTATGGCAGTTACTCGAGTTACCTACCAGAGTAACGAACTTCCAGATTGTCGGTATAAGTAACAATTGCACAAATGCAAATTTGGTATCAAACGCGAATATAAAATCGAAGTTCAAGGGAGGCGGCTTATGTAGCGCTTCTTTTTTTGAATTCATCGTGAAAATGAAGCAAAAGCTAAGGCAGTTTTCCAAATTCATAAGAATTTACAAGTAAGTGTCAGAAGTGTCGAAGACATCACAAAAATGCAAGCTAAAGTATCGTATGGTGAGTACCAGGTGGATTCTGCGCTCGTTAACTGAAGAACAGAAGTTGAATCGTTTGCAAATCGCTTCTTTTTTATTGCAGTGATATGAGACAGAAAGAGATTGTGACAACTGTTAAAACTTGGGTACATTATTTTACTCCCGAGTCAAAACGTGCAAACATATAGTAGTGTAAAGGTAGCTTTACACGATGCCTCATTTTGTGCGGAGAAGCGTGCGCTTACTGCATGCATCTGTGCATGCAATAGGAGGCAACAAACGCATGCCTGTTTCATTATGCGTCAAAGCATTTACGCAAGAGTTCGTTTCACCGTGTGTTGCAAAATGGACGTGGAACTTTTTGGAGGTGTGTGTGCTGCATTTATTGTAATAGCGAAGTGCAAAAAACGCGAACGAAAATGGACCCGAGAATTTTTGAAAAGAAACTATAAAAATTCCCTTTTGGAGAAAATGGTCTTAGATGGTGGTTGGTTTTTTCAAAACTTTACTAGAATGTCTGCAACAGATTTTGAAGAATTACTGCAAATGATCGCACCAATTATAAGCAAAAAAGACACCAATATGAAAGAAGCTGTTCCTGCAAAAGTGATACTTGCAATCTGTTTAAGATTTTTGGCATCTGGTACTGGTGATTCGCACAGGAGCTTAATGTACACCTTTAGAATTTCCGATTCCTTAATTTCACTTATAATTCCTGAAGTGTGCAGCGCTATAAATGCAGTTTTAAAAGGATATGTTAAGGTAGGTATGTAAAAATATTCAGTAAATAACACAAACTATTAAGATGAAACTCTATTCATCAATGTAAGTAAATACAATGTTCCTTAATTTTAAAGTAAACTCTTTTATAAAGAAAAGGCAGCTTGGAGAACATAATTACTTAATTTAATTTTGAAAATGCAAAAACTCTCTTAGTGGTGAAACAAAGTTTGTTGTATTCGATTCTGGCAGCTGCAACAATGAGATGTTTGATGTATTAACATTGTTAGAAAGCGACTCAGAATCTGGACTTA
>JABXWE010030528.1:0-16593 GCA_014611495.1 Limonius californicus
AAAGCGCATCAAAATCGGAGCAATACTTTCGGCTGTAGGAGCGTCACATACGTACATACGTACATACGTACGTACATACCCACCCACAGACAGACATTTTTTAAAAACCACTTTTTTGGGTTCCTAGAGACCCAAAACGGATATATCCGTAAAATCTCTATTTCGAAAATTTTCATGATTTCAATACTTACCCTAAACCTAAAAGGTATGGGAAAGTAAAAAAAAATGCTGTATGTTGCACAGAGGAAAAGTGCTTAAAATGACCATGTAAGAAGAAGTGATATGAAGCATATATGTTTGTTTATGGCCAAAGGTCGTGTATTATTGATAGTCAGAGCAAGCGGCAATGTTTGACGTTAAAAAACAAAAAACAATTGAATCCAGTTGCAATTGCTTAATCGTATTAGTGTCAAGTCGAGTTTGTGTGTTTGATTACATAATCTTTCCTGTCTTCTTAAGATGTTTTTTGTTCGTGTGTTACATTCGTGTTATTAATAATAAACAACAATGCAGGGAAATCATTTAACAATAGAACAACGAAAGTTAGCCGTTGCTATGCACCAAAGAGGAGATCGCCAGCTCTACATTGCTGATATATTAGAAACCACGCAGAGCGTAATTTCACGTGCCCTTTCGCGCCTTAGAGAAACAGGTACGACTGCAAGGAGTCCTGGAAGTGGATCTTTTCGCATCACAGCAACTCGTGGGAATCTACTTCTGGTAATTAATGCAAGAATGCACCCAGTTTCAACTGCTCGACATCTACAGCACGTGCTACAGAATGCCACAAGAAATCTAGTTTCCGACCAAATTGTGAGAAATCGATTGTTTGAGGAAGGATTTACTTCATACTGCCCCTTGAGATGTCCTGCAAGAACTGTGGCTCAACGAAGACACCGAGTGGAATGGTCAAGACGTAGACTTCAAGAAGTTACACCGTGGGATGATATCCTGTTTTCGGACGAGGCCAGATATTGTCTCAGCAATTATAGCCGGCGTCAAAGAGTATATCGTAGTGCCGGACATCGTACCTTACCTCAGTCGTTGCCTGTTGTGGCGGTGGGGGTCCTATAATATGGGCTGGAATTTCTTTAGGGTGGCGTACTGACTTTAATGGTACACTCACGGGCGAAAGTTATACCCAAGAGATCATCATGGACCATGTTTTGTTCTGTTGGACGGGAATATTTTGTTTTTCTTGACGACAACGCAAGGTCGCATCGTGCTTGGGTTGTTTTAGAGATGCTTCGAGATGAGAAAATAAACTATCTTGCTTTTTCTCCGCTATCTTCAGACCTCAACCTCATCGAGCATGCATGGGACCTTTTGCAGAGACAGCTGGATCATTATAATCCAAGGTCTACTACTGTGTAACAGCGGAGGGATGTATTGCCGGTACTGTGGCATCAAATTCCACAAGAACATATTGATAATTAATGAGAGTATGCCAGAAAGGTGCAGAGCAGCTATTACCGCCAGAGGAGGTGCCACACAGTATCAGAATTTAATAAATTTTAAGGAGACGATAACGATTTTTAGTATAATATTGTTATATTTCTTCTTTAAACATACCTTCGTTGTAATTTTCATGTTCATTACTAAAAAGACGTTACATTTTGTTGTTTTGGTAGTTTTTTTATTATAAATGCAATTGGTGTTGCCTTTAAGTGTCTTATACTGCAATATCTGTATGCATTTTTGAGTAGTTTACATTAACTTCTTCCTTACTTATTTTTAAGTATATGCCATTCGAGCAAATTTTAAAAATTAACATTTTTTATGACATTCGCAAATGTTTCCTAATTACATTAGTATGATGATCTTACTTTCCGGTAATAAAATAACACATGTAGATGGGAATAAATAAACTATATTAAACGTAATTCCACCTTTCAGCAGTTCGTTTCGAAGATGTAGAATAGTAGTTTTAAAGCGTTTTAATAAATTAAAAATATAATTGTGATCAGGAAGCAAAAAAATGATACGTAATTGTTGGAACGCCTCCTTGCTATTTGCACTTTTGTCAACAACTTTAATAAAAAAACTTGTTTTCCGAAACTGACATATATAGTAAATTAGTACAGGGTGTCCCTAAATTGCCTTAAAAGCTTCAGGTAAACTTTTTCTTTTAATAATTCTTAAGACAAAACTGCAAGAAAACATTTGCTCCGCAGCTTAGATTTCTTGTAAGATGGTGTTAAAGTTTATACCTTTAGTGCAGAATTTTAGCCAAATGGTTATAACAAGTTAAGTAAAACATGTATTTGCTTAATGACGAAACCTAAATTAATTCAAAACCCGTAATTAATATTGAATTAGCAATTTAGTTCTTCGTTTGGAAGTACTGTTAAAAATCATACTTTTGGTAAGAGTACAATTTGACAACAATGCAAAGTGCATGGGTACTGTGCAAAAAATTTCGAAAATTTGTTGTTTGCGTTTTGACACGTGTGTCAAGTAAATCAATTTTGAATTGGCATTACGAATTCTGCATTAAATTCGCCTTTAATTCGTGTTATTGAGTGCACTTGTGTCTTGACCAACATTATGGCGTATGCTATAAACGAGTACGTGGATATGATTTGGATTCTTGCGGAATGTGAGGGAAACTGCAATGAGGCTGCTAGGGTTTACGCTCAGCGTTTTCCTAATAGAAGACATTCAAGCTACGTAGTAATTCGAGCTGCAAATCACAGTGTTGCCAAGTTTCAGATTCTTTAACTGGTCCGTAAGAGGGAACTAAGCACGATAGGAAGTTCCTGTTTGCAATTTTGAGGTCTATATCGGTTGTAGAAAAAGTTTATCTGAAGCTTTTAAGGCAATTTACGGACACCCTGTATAAAATTAGCTATTCTAATGAGAGGTTAATAAAAATTCATTGAATCGATAAGCTTTTGAAAAAGTCCGCATCTGGAAGCGGAAATGAGATATATTTTTTTGTATTATACATATATTCTGGCAGAAGCTAATCGGTAATTTTAAAACAGTGATATTATAGAGAGCCTTATACAATTGAAACGAGCTGTTGCCCAAAGCTTTATCTGCAAAACTAAAGACCCCTCCATGTTTTGAACTTTACTAACCCTTAAAATGATAAAAACAGTAAATCCAAATTGCCAATTGTCAAATTTTATAAAAAAACCGACGCTGTTGGTAAAATTTTAATATAATTTTCTTAATCGATAGAAGCGTCAATAAACCATTTTTTATTATTTTGAAGTTTTCTATGAGACTTTCTAAAAATTTCTATAAATTCAGAGTTTAATGGCGTGCTATTCAAAATCCGACGTCATAGTCGGAGGATAAGACGTTGGAAAACAATTTAAAAATTGTGGCAAATATTAAGACTTTAAACTTTTGGTCAAGACCCTTTCTTCTAAACTTGCTAACAAAGCAACAGTGTTTGTTCCCTGCTTTTAGTTTGCCTTGTATGCTTTAATGGATAATAAAAGTGTACTAGAAAGATTGGACTGGTAGTGGCTGTATTCAAATATAGAAAAATTCTGCTTTTCTGAAACCTAATATATTTTGATGCATCCCAGCAGCTAGAAACGACAAATTTAAATTCGTCTACACTAGCTGTGTGAATGTGCTCAACGAACATGTATGAGAACTGACGCTGCCTGATCGTGTTCTATTACTACGAAATAGTGAACTGATTTTCTTAAAGGAAGAGACAAATTCGAATTTGTGTACTGCAAAACCAAACAATTGCCGACTAGATTCTCTCCAAGAGGCTATAATTATAATCGTTGGAACTTCTGAAGAATATTTTTATGAATAAACAAGTAATGTTTAAATGAATTAAAAACATAAGGTTGTATTCAAGAGTGGTATGGTGTTATATAAACAAATCCAAGATTCCGTGGGAACATTTACACTAAAGAAAAGTCGAGGTTTGACAGAAAAATTCACATATTAAGTAGAACGAAAGAAGATTTTAGCAAGTCTTAAAATATTACTCCTATCAAAATTCTTATAGTCGTTTTTGAAAAATATATTTGAAGTTACTATTTTTATTTTTAAACTAAGACATTGCTTCCAAAACCCAATATTTTTGTTATATCATGGATTCAATGTTTCGGAATTATAGGAAATTTGATAAAAGTGAATACTTTGGCACTACAAGGTTTTAATTTAAAAGGCGTCACTTTCGGTTCAAAAAAAGGTCACAAACTTAAGGATTCTTGAAAGTGTGATAGTAAATTTTTATGGGGCACAATAATAACACCTAATAACAGACTGAAGCCCCACTTACAAAAAAATAATTGGAATATCGAGAGACCTCTGTAATGAAAGAGCCAAAATGTATATAAAATTTGAACTACTTCCTACATCTCAAAAATACTCTAAATTTAATTACTTTTTACCCCTTATTAGCTGATGCTGCAGTGTTGAAGTGTAGTATCCCCTCCTCTTCAAGGTTCCTCTTATCGTCCTCTATATCAACTGATTTATCGGATTTTTACGTAAGAGGACATTAACGACGGAACTTTAAAAACACATTTTAGGTCTTAGCTATGAGCTTCATCAATAAATAAAAAGAAATTTCGTAGGTCTTTTATGTTACAAAATTTAATCGAATTCCTTACTAAAGTTTCAAAGAGGCAGTAGAGAGGTGCAACAAAACCAGAATGAGTAAAACAAAGAAGACAACCGTAGAAAATGAATAGCTGTAAAAAAGGAAAGAAGAAAAATGAAGAAACTGGGCAGAATCGAAGAAAATTTTGTTAATAAAGAGGCTAAGAATTTCCATCAAGAGATAAAGAAAGGAAATAACTTGCACAATAATATGCCAAGGTATTATAAGAATGAAGAAGACCAGCTACAGGGACGAATAGATGAGAAATTGGAAAGATGGGCGAGATATTTTGAATCAGTACTTAATCCAGAAGAACAAGACAAAGAGACACACTGACAGGCTGAAGAAGCGGAGAATCAGACCACTGAGGATGAAGTGCCAAATAGAAAGGAGATCCTTGATACAATAGTTAAGCTATGGAATAAACAATCACCAGGTGCAAATGGTATCACAGCGGAATTACTTAAAGAACGTGGAGAAATGCTACAAGAAGAAATAACGAAGCTGATACAAGAAATACGGAAGAGCGAACAAATATCCAAGCAATGGTCTGAAGCTATTCTGTGCCCTATGTACAAGAAAGGTAATATTACAAAATGTAAAAATTATAGGGGAATAGCTTTACAAGATACAGTGTATAAGATATTACCAATACCAATTAGAGAGCGAATCAAGAGTATTCCCGAAACTATCGTAGGAGATTACCAAGCTGGGTTCAGAGTAAATAGGTGGGTAACTGATCAAATTTTTGTAATGAAGCAGATTTTTGCAAGTTCGTACGAGCTTAATTTATCATTAAATATGTTGTTTATAGACTTTAAACAAGCTTATGATACAATCAAGGGACATAAACTGTATCAAGTATTAGAATATTTTGAGTTTCGAAAAAAAAATAGTGAACTTAACAAAATCTGTGTTAAAAGACACTAAATGTAAAGTGGTAGAAGGTAGGGTCTCTCGCAGTTTTGAAAAATGATATGAAAAATAAGAATATGTAGAACAGTAATTCATCCAACAGTCCTATACGCATGCGAAACATGGATCCTCAACAAAGATATAGAAAGAATACTGGACGCTTGGGAAAGGAAGTTCCTTAGAAAAATATATGGTGGTGTTAAGGAAGGTGAAATGTGGAGAAGGCGGATAAATCAAGAAATAATGGAGCTATACAGACAGGCAAAAAATAACGACCATTGCGAGAATACAAAGGTTACGATGGCTGGGGCACATCGCTAGATTGCCGGAAGGAAGAGTAACGAAACTTCTACTGGAGAGTGAAGCAGGCACGAGACGGAAAAGGAGCTGACCAAGAAGAAAATGGATGGAGGCAGTAAAGGAGGATCTTAGACAGTGTCAAATCACAGAATGGAGAGAGCTGGCAAAGGACAGAAAATACTGGAAAAAGACTATTAAAGCCTTGGGCTACTAGGCCTGCATACTAAGGTTTCAGAAATAAGTTTTTTAGACATATTTTTACGTAATTTATAAGATACATTTTAAATATTATTGGAGCTGAATGTAATAGGAGAAATAATTTCCGCACGGTATAGAGAATTTGTTTGCATAAAATTTTAACGCACCGGTAGTGAGCAAAATGTGGAATAGAACATACAATGTCCGCGTTATTTATATTAATCTTATCTTCTACAGGCTGTAGGTTTAGAAGGGTTATACACTGAAGTAAATCGGCATTAAATTGGGATTTTGCCTTCAGGCTACTTGATATTCGATCAAAAGTAACATGCGTTGTCGTGATAAAGCAATTTTTTTATTACCAAGCATCCGATATTTACCGATCTTTAATACGATTTAGTATTTTTACGGACGGTGTGTTTTCTGTACTACATAGTATTATTTACATAAGCCTACAAATTATTGCCGTTTTGAAGTAAGTCGTTTGTCAATCGTAATCATTTATGTTATTTTAATAAATTTTCTTTAACCAAAATTGAGTCTTAAGTTGCCGTAATAGGTGTTACCAAGAAAGTGTATTCCAGAATATAATATGCGTCCGAACCTATAAGATATTAATGTCTATCAGTTAATATACGGTGATATTATTATACATGTGTCACTGTAGACTATTAAATTGACAATAGGTTAGATCGTATTTACTTTAGAGCAAGGAGAGTGAAGCCATGAAACGGAACAGAAAATCACAAACTACTGATAGGCAACTTTCCCACCATGTAGATCTTATGGGTTATAGAAACACGGAACAAGGCATAAATGCCTTCCGTGGTATAAATGCAATTACCGGGAAAGTAGGCACATTTTTATGTAATCTTTATCGAACTGAAATAAGAGAATTTCTTATTACAAATAGTTTGTAACATATTAGAAGCAAACAGAGCATATTGTTACATACATGTTTTGGGGGTTGCCTATACTTATTTACAATTGCAAATTGAGTACATGTACTTGCTGTACTAACCTCCATGTGTTTAATGAACACCCAAAGATTTAAGCAACCGATAACATAACAAATAAAAATTCCTTTGTTACATTTTTGCTTGAAGGTATATGAATAATGTACTCCCATTTAATTAAATGATCTCTTTACAGTATGTAATTATCAATTTTGCTGCAAAGGTAGTGGGTTATACCGAGGTTCAAATTGTAGCCGCTAGCTTCGTACCTCTACTATCAGTTTATTTTATCGTGAGAATTGCTTGCTAACACAGTTTGTATGAAATAGATGAATTCGTGATCAAATTGACACAGAAAACGGTAAAGTGAAAGTGTTGGGAATAAACGAGGTTAAAGTGCAAACACAACCATTAATAATACGAAATTTGATCCCGTTATATTAGCTTAGGAATTTCGAATTGCTTTTGTAATGAGCGGCCGCCTAATTAAGTGTTATTATTACCGATAATGAAGGATAGGTTATCTAACTTACGTACTGATTTATCCCAGAGAGAAAGCGGATTGGAGCCAACGCTGTAAAACACTGAAATAAAACCACTTTGAAAAGTATTAGCGAACATTTTTAAAACTTTTTGAAATTATTTTGAAAGCTGTCGAAATGCTTATTTTATTGATAAGCATTTGTTTTATATACATTGACACTTATAAATAAAAATGATAATTAATACGTTCTAACCAAAATTCGCTCCAATTCTTCTCTTTCTTCCTTTGAAAGTGTTACAATTTCTTCCGGCAAAGGAGGACTTATGACGGGATTGCAGAATTCCCTGTGGACGCGTACTCCGTCCAGGGCTCGGGACTGAAGAGCTTCCTGTATTCTTATTTCCTTAAGAAATTGTGTCCGTTGCTTCACTCCGGCTTTGTAATACCTTTGACGACAAACGACCCGGCTGAAAGTTAACGGGTTATCAAATATTTGGTTTGCTTTTATCAGGTTTTTATACATACTAGGGCATTATAAGATGCGAGAAGCTCGGATAAACGCTGACATCTGAACGCGTTAATTCGTTCTTAGCCAAAAGCGCGTTATAATAAGCCCGAATTTCGGGAGTCATCTCCGGACGAGTAATATTCATTTTTACAACTAATTTGCTCACCGTTCACTCTACCAAAATTTCGATTCAATGTGTTTGCTTCCGTTGCTAGGAGAATAACGATCAAAGGCGTTTTTCGGGTTCTTTATAGGTAAGCAGTAGCGTAGCTCTACGCCGAATTACAAAACATCGAAGTAAAATGTATACTGAACGTTCAGCTAAGAAATTGAGTAATGGATGGCATATCTATTTGTAAAAATTACCATTAGTACTATTTTCTAGATAATCTATTAATTTTCACAATATAACAAATACAATATAGAAACATTTGTGTAGTTGTCTGTACAGTGCGGCTGTGGAAGCTAATTTATTTGTCCACATTTGGAAAATGTGCTTTGAGAATGCGATTGTTGCTGTACTTTAAATAACTACAGGGAGTTTTAAAAATGTTACGTAAACTGTACATGGTGTCCCACGACTTGAGGTCACTACTCAGAATGGCCACCATTGCTCTCGAAACACATTTTGGCTCTTCTTAAGAAAGATCTGGTTGCCCTAAGTAACATATCATTGTTATTCCGAATTAGTTCTACTGCCTCAAAAAAGCGTCTTCTAAGATCTTCAACAGTCTCTGACGATGGTTGATATACCATATCTTTCATATGATCTCACAAATAATAATCTAAACAAGTTAAGTCCGGAGATCTTGGGGTGCAGGGGTGCCACTCCCTTCTATCAATTGGATGTCCTTTAAACCGTTGATTCAAAAATTGTCTTACACGTAACGTAGTAAGTGCGCAGGGGCACCATCGTGCTGGTACCACATACCATTTCTGATCGCCAGAGGGACATCATCTAACAATCCTCCCAAATGATCTTCTAGAAAATTTAAATATCTGTCGGCGGATAAATAGTTTTCAAAAACGAATGGACCAATGAGCATGTTATCAATAATTCCACATCATATATTCACTGAAAACCTATTTTGATAATTTGACACTGTGATTTTGTGTGGATTCTCCAAATCCCAAGAGTGGCTGTTCTTTCTGTTCATTAATCCATTCCTTGTAAATGTTGCCTCATCTATGAATAAAATACTATTACTTAGGTTTCGATTTTGAATGATCCGGCGGCAAACTTCCATACGACTAGCGAAATCTGTAAGTAAGAGGGCTTAAACAGGCTGGATATGAAATGGATATAAACCATGACGTTTTAATGTTCCCCAAACTCGCATTCGTGGTACATTAACTTGTGCAGATACGATACGACGTACAGGGGTGCTGGGATTATTATCAATTTCTCACAATCGACGGTTTCGAGACAGTTCCGTGTTCACGTAGGTGGTGGTGCACTCGTTGGAAAGCGCGTCGGTCTGGTAGTTGCCGATCTGAAAATTTCAACACATATTCTCGAGCAGCTGCTACTGAGTTTCCATCACAAAATCCGTACACGTAATGTATATTGGCGTACTCTCGCGTTGTAAGAGTAAACATTATCAACACTGTTAATAAGTGCAAGCAGATAAATCAACTTTAAGGTGCTTTACTGTTTGACATGCAAGTAACGTAGACAGTTTGTATCAAATATCACTTAATATTATTTATTGTTTCGGCTGCTTCAGTATTTAACTAAAACAAGTCATAACTTCTTTAATAGTCGATTTATTCGAAAATGACCACTCTTTAATTTCGACTTATTTTCACCTCTCCTACACGTGGGTGAAGTAGTGACCTCACGTCATGGGACACCCTGTATATAGTGGCAAGCCGAGGTGATAATGAAACACAACAGCAAATTTTTATTTGAACTAGATTTTTAACAACGTTTTGTGAAGCAAGTTTTGAATAAAAAAAACTAAGATCGAAATTGTTGCAAATAATTTCCTTTATAAATTTTCAAAATAAGCGTTTATCTTTAAGTACGAGGGATTCCAATTTTGCAACATGGCACTTACGAGGTTTAGCCATTTAATTCCTGGTCTGGCAGAATTTAAAAAAAAAACAGAAAATAAGTAACACAAAAAATATTTGATATTTGGTCAAAAGTATTCTCCATTTACTTTAATCCGCTTATTGCAACGTTAGAGAAATTGTTGAAAACAGTCAGCTGATGCGCTCGAAGAAACTGCTTCAATTCGGCGTATTTATTTTTAATATCTTTTTTGGCTGCTGATGCCAAGGAAAGCGAATACGCCGTGTTTTGCGAGAAGTTATTTCACAATCAGTGCAAAAGTACCGGCGATATTATGCAACCAGCTACCCTTTATTCGAAATTGTGATTGCATTCGAGATATGCGTTGCAGTAATCTCTTCATCATTTTATCCGCTTTATCCGCTATTTACTGTGTATTTTTCAGGCAAAAATTCTTTATAGATCACACCCTTACCGAAAAAGGTAGTTAGGTAGCATGGTTTTATTTCGAATTTTGGCAAACGATTTTTTTGGGCGTTGATGATGATTATATAATCCATTGCATGCACTGGCGTTTGATTTCAGAATCGAACTGTAACATTCATGACTTATCACCAGTGACAATCCAATTAAAATAATTTGCACTGTCGCGATAAATCGCAACGAAACAGGAAGTAACTTTTTTTTGTTTTTGTTCATCAGTAACACTGTGCTAGACGAACATTCCAGAGATCTTCTCACTTTCCCAAATTTTCATGGAAAATTTGCGGAATCGTTTCCTTATTGATCGATATTATCTCATCCTGTTCGGCATTAGGTCATTAGGTTATCATTTGCCACATTTTACACACTCTTGCGACAGAATCTGCATTCTACGCCCGGTTCTAGCTTCATCTTGAACATTCTCACGCCCATTATTTAAACGCTTAAATCGTTCAAAAATAACTAGCATGTCTTAAGGTGTTATCACCATACACAGTTTTCAAAATGTCATGAGCTGCTGTTGGAGTTTCCCCTAATTTTCAGCAAAATTTAATATTTATTCGTTGCTCCATGATGATTGACAGAAAAACAATGTATGCGCTAGCGTTCTGCTCAGAAACTAACAGCTGTTAGATTTCCGTTCGACCACCCTCTATTGATGACGCTGTGAACTATTATATGCTGCTTTACTTCTGGTTTAATTTTAAGTGTCTTCAGTGCTGCAGCGTACATTACAGGCGATTAAAAGATGCAGATAGGTTTTATCTATGTAGCCAGTCTTAGATTAGGAATAAATTATGAGTGCAATGAGAGTTATGAAATATCAGTTCCAATCGATATAAAAACATACTCCGAAATAGAATTACCCGTGGTCATTCAATTTTTGCATGTAAGTAATGACAATCTTATTCGATTCTTTAAAAATTAGACTAGAGAAGATGTGTTGTTTTAGAAACAAGTTAGTGTTTCCTGTGATCAATTCAAACGGGGCTGCACAACACTCAAGGACGATCCTGAAATTTGGAAAGAAAACTATCGACGACGAATACAGGTGATAATCACTTGAAGGTAGGTAAGATTATTTAAGAAGGTCATCGGTTGAAAATATAGGCAATTGCTCTAATGACTGGCATTTCAAGAAGCTCTGCCCGTGAAATCCTGTCTGCAACTGTTGACCGAACAATACAAATGCAAAGAATGGAGGCGGTTATGGAACTTTAAACACACTATCATGCGGAAGACGACTTTAGGAGAGTATAGTAATAGGAGCCGAAATATGGGTATAACATCATGCCACCAAATTAGAAAAAGGCTCATTAACATCATAACAATTCAATCAAAGAAGAGGTGCCTAAAGTAGATTGCTTGTCGACTTTTTATTACCAAACATGATGATTACTAGCAATATCTGTTGTTGAATTCTAAAAAATATACCAAGCCATTTGATACAAACGAAGGCGTTACCTTGTCGCACAATAACACAAGTCCATACACCACGGACCAGTCGAAGGTTTGTCTTCAGAAACACAATTGGGAAGTTTTCGAATACCATGTGCACATTGATTCTTCTAATTTTCATTTCATTGTTCATTGTAGATTTTTGGCAGGGTGAGTTACCTCATGTGCACTTAGGTCACATAGGTGGGCCCATTGTGCTGCCTCCCCAGCAGCTCCCCACTTTGGGGATCACCCAAGCTATCCAATCCCTTGAGAACATTTGCAATTGGGGTTTTGCTGATTTCAGCCATATCAGGCCAAAAGTCTCCCAATGTGGATCCTCTGATTGTTGCGAGAGCTGGGCAGTGACCCGGGACGTGTCCCATCTTGTGCATGTGGTGATTTAGGGTGCAGTGTCCAGATAAGATACCTACAACTAGTCGCAGGTTCTTTCGGGACAGTTGCACACACAATTTGGCTGTTCTTGGCGAGGGTGCAGTAATAGCAGCCCTTGCATGACGACAACTTTCGGTGTTTATCCATCTTCATATGAAGTTTTTTAGGGTTTCTTCAGGGATATAGGAATATCGGGATCTGGTCCCCAAATAG
This sequence comes from Limonius californicus, assembly GCA_014611495.1. Classification (NCBI taxonomy): domain Eukaryota; kingdom Metazoa; phylum Arthropoda; class Insecta; order Coleoptera; family Elateridae; genus Limonius; species Limonius californicus. The sequence continues at coordinate 12,490 of JABXWE010030528.1, forward strand.
GTTGTTCAGAGGCCAGTCTCGCAATCTCATCAGCCTCGTCATTGCCGTAGTTTCCGTCGTGTCCTTTCGCCCATATAAGAGAATTCACATTATCTTTTGAGATATCGTCGAGAGCTTCACGGCACTGCAGAACCACTCCTGAGGTAATTTTGCAACTACAAAGGGCTAGTAAAGCGGCTCTGCTGTCACTATACATACCAATACGTTCGCTCTTGAACTCTTATTCAAGAATTGCACTTGCACCATGCATTATTCCCTCTACCTCCGCCTGGTGGTATACTGTGGCGTAGATTTAGATCATCGGAGAAGACTCTGGCACCCGTTCCATGCCTTGTTTTAGCTGCGTCGGTAAAGATGGATATGTCCATATGTTGAGTTGGCTCAGCATTGGCATAAACACTGAAGTGTCTATTGAAGGCATATTGTGGAGAGAGGTAGTCTACCACCACTACCATTGCGTCTAGAAGAGGGGACGACTGCCCCATCCAGGGTGCGAATATGTCTGCCTCCCCTACCTGCCGTGTGCCACAGACCCTTATGGCGCAGTCTCAAAGCCGTCCACACAGCTACTTCCTCCACAAAAAGGTCGAGTGGTGGAAGGCATAAGATCACCTCTAAGGTGGCCGTAGGGGTTGAACGTCTAGCACCTGTAGAACTAAGACAGGCAAGACGTTGTAGATGTCCTAGTTTGGTTGTTGCCGTAACTTGGTATTTTGGTATAAAAATACGCTATAAAAAGGAAAAAATACATAAGTAAAGAAAAATGTGATTTTGGTACTTTCCTATATACTTGCTCATAACTTTTGCATTTGTCCATAGATTTTCATCGTTAATACCTTTTTCTCTTCGTGAAAGTCCAAACTTTACGTAAAAAATAAAGTACAATTTTTGTCTTATGATTTCTAATTTTCCCCGTCGATAGAACGAATTTTCAATTTTTATATGGGCCATAGAAACACATTTTTGTCTCATAGTACCGCTCATTGCAATGAAACTACTGAAGCGGCTGGAAAACAATGTAGGTAACATTTATCCGTAATTTAATTGTCTTTAATTTGATGTGTCGAGTGAGGAGATTGGTCTTTCGTAACTCGAGATATGCTCCAAATAGTCGAACTCCCCCGAAAAAAAAAAAGAAAAAAATTAAAAAAAATTCATATCTCGAAAACGTATCTATAAAAAATTTTTTTAATGCGATTTTCGAGTTGAGAGGGCCAAAGTCCACAAGAAAAGTATAGTGGCACCTATTGCGCAAAATTTTTTTAATTATTTGTAAACTAGTGTAATTTGTTTGCAATTGAGTGCATTGCTTTACAATTACATAGCCGATCACAAACCTAAGGGCTAGCAATATACTTTTCTAAATTATCTGGAGTAAAGTTGTTTTTGTATTTGTATTTGTATATAGTGAAGTGCCTCGTATTTTATGTCCACGCATATTAGTTTTTGTAATAACCATTAGTTAATTTTACCTAGTTTATTGAATTTGCACATATCTATAAGGCTATTGCTGAGGTGTGTTTACCGATTGGTCGCATAATATACGTCTTGTTTCCTGTTCGATTGTGAAAATCGCTCGAGAATAATTTTTCCTGTTACACGATTGATTGGAGACGGTGTTTGGAGAAAATAAACTTTGGAAAACCCCTTACTACCATGATATTGTGATGGTAAGGGGTTTTGCAGAGTGCTTCCAATCACGCGTTGTTATTTTTAGTACTTTACATATAATTAACATATTTTAATAATTAAATGACCCTAACAATTTGTACGAATGTAAAATTCAAATTGGTGCTGTCCATACACCTTTCTTTACGTTCAGCTTGAAGCATGTGCGTACTGACTATGATATAGAAGCAATTTCATTTGAGTGAAAGTATATCAAAAATCCAATAACGCCCGTTGTCTGTAGGTCTGGACTATGTTGTCTGCAGTGGTGTTTCTGTTAACCTACAGCACTAAATTTCTCTCCCTAACTCTCCGCGCCCTAAATGACGGCTTTACTTGATTACGACTACTTTGGGCAATGGTCTTGGGGTTAAATCTTGGGGATTACGTCATCTGTGTACAGATTAGTAAATTGTGTAAGTGGAAAATCTGATTGTGTATGTGCAATAAGGAAAAGGATATGCTGCATTTTTTAAAACAGCAAGTGTAATGCAGATACTTTGCAATACACTTTCTGACAGTTTTTCTAAAGAAATTATTAATAAAAATATTGCAGTAGACGAATACGAAGATTAAAAAACCAACTTCTTTTTCAAAAATAGAGGACTAGTAGAACAGCACTTGTGTAAACATTATTTTAGTGAAATAATAGGCTTTTACAAGGTGTCACAGAGATACTCAAATTAAAAAAAAAAACAAAGTGGTTGGTAATCTATGGTTTTATTCCACTACCTTGTGTAATAAAAGTAACAATCGAGAGACGTTTCCGTTTATAGGTATTAAGTTTAGTTAAGCACATTAAATGTGGTAGTCGTACAACAATAATTAAGTGACGCTTTAATGCTCACACGAAATTAATTAAACACACAACATTCCTTAGATTTCGTTTTGGCACAGTATCACTAATGCTCAATGTAATTAGATTTTACAGTCATTCATTCGTGTGGTAGTTTGCAATTTTAGGATATGTAAATTTGCATAGACACAATCACAAGTTACTGAAATACACAATTAATGAATTGTTTTATTATGTTTTTTACAGCGAGGTTCTTATTTTTGAAAATTCCTTGCAATAATAAAAAAATCTTATTCGCTTCCTATATTTTAAGTTTCTTAAAAGCAAGTTGTTTTTAGTTTAATTCTAATTTTTATTTAAAAACGCAGACGACCGTCTTTTATTTTCACGTTTATGTTACATACATATATCTCTCACTTCAGATTTTATACTATTGTATTATTATTATACAATTATTGTCCCTAACATAGAAGGCACTGACCGACAAATGAATAATTTTTTCCTAGAATCGTCTATTATTGACATTAATATATGCCAAGTTGCAGGTGCCTATCTTGTTTATAATAGTTACGCAATTAATATTATTGTGGTGCTGGTGATTTTGTTGAAATGGAAAAATTGGAGGCAAGGGTTGTGATAAAATACCTTTTTAAGAAGGCTTTATCACCGCTGAAAATTTATAGTGACATTTCCGGAGTGTTGGGTGATTCTACCCCGTCATATCAAGTAATTAAGAATTGGTGCAGGGATTTAAAATTAGGAAGGAAGTCGTGTCAACGTGCACCAGGTGCTGGACCACCAAAAACTGTTGTCATTGATTTGGTCCATGATATGGTACTGAGTGATCGGAAAACTACGGTCAAATATATGTGGCTTGTTCTTTGAAAGTATTGAGAAAATTTTGCACGAATTGAGTCTGCGTACAATGGATTCCGAAAATGTTAGCACCTGATCAGAAGCGGGCCAGGACTTGGAAGGATTTTTTGAAAGATTAATAACTGTAGATGAAACCTGGGTTCATTACATTGATCCTGAGTCAAAACGGCAGAGTATGGAATGGCGGCATGGTGGTTCCTCGCCCCCAAGAAAATTCCGTGTGACTTCATCGACTGGAAAGATAATTACAATGGCATTTGGGATTCTGAAGGAGTTATTGTTGTTGCTTAATTACCAAGTAATCATAAAATAACGGGAGACTATTACGCAAACCTCAAACCAAAAGTTTGTGAGGCTGTAAAGCAAAGAAAGTATGATAAACTGAAACGCGGCGTCCTGTTCCACCAAGACAACGCTCCCGCTCACAAGAGTTGTGTTGCTACGGCTGCTATTCACAATTCTGGATTTAAAATTTTAGAACAATCCCCATGTTCGCCAACTGTGGTCCCATCGCATGTACCCCAAATTAATAGAACTCAATTTCGAACGATGAAGAGGTGATGGCTGCTGTGAATAAGTTGTATGTGTTGAAGTGATAGTGAGTTAGAAGTCAGTGCTTCAGATTTCTAACTTAGAGGTTTGGTTTTCAAATCTCTAAACCAGAACTTCGAATTTCCAACCGCAATTTCTATTAACCAGTGTGGTATATATAATATATATTATATATATATATATATATATATATATATATATATATTAATATT
>JABXWE010030529.1:0-28105 GCA_014611495.1 Limonius californicus
AAAAATGTTAATTTTGTTGCAATTATGTTTTTGATACCAGTAACTGCAAGGTTATACAAGATTATTCTGCCTTCTGGCTTAAAATACGAGCAGACGTATTTATTGATAACACGGTTTAATATTCATGAAATCCTTATTTTTTAAATGAGTAATTAAAACAAGATAATTAAAGAAAATTTAAGTAAATTGAAACACGATAGAAGAAAGTAATTTTATTGTTGTTTGAATCTTATAAATCTTGTAAATGTATATCGCGGATACCATTACCAATTCATTTACAATTTAACCCCTAGTCAAAGTATGTTAAATATATAGCGTGTTTCTCTTGAAATATACGTAGTTAATCCATTTTCCTATTTACTTTTAAAATAAAACATTTTAAGTCTTTGGGAGAAATATATATATATTTCCACAAAATACTAGTTTTATTAGCTGCAAATCTATGCATTTCAGTAGTCGAAATACATCAAATAGAAGAATATTGTTGTAGGGAGTATGTTCAGATTGGAAAACAAATAATTCAATTACAAATTCAAGTTTAGGAATTTTCAAAAATACAGTTAGGGATTTTAGCATGTAAATCTGGTTCACAAGGTATTAAATATACAGATGCTACTTTTGGAAAAACGTATTTATATTATAGTACGGAAAAAATATTTGTCATTTAAAATTCGTTATGTCCACATAGAATGTTATCTTTAGATTATATGAAAACCAAAAGAAACTAAAAAGTTGTTAGGTAGCCTAAATCAATGCGTTTACTCTCTTTATCTTCTCAGTCCTTGTTCTGACACCTCTTTCTTCCATGTCTCTTTGTACTTATTTATTCCATTGCTCTGAAGTTCCACCCCTTCTTCCTTGTAGGTTGCCACTCCTACAGCTTCCTCGGTAGCCTTTTCGATGGTATGCATCGCAAGTGTCCATACCATACCAACCTTTTAATGACATACTTTCTCCTACTCACATTCTTCTTATTTCATTGTTGGTAGCACGTTGCCTCTTCGAAACCTTACAACTTCTGCGTAATAAATCTATTTCTCTTGTACTCCTTTCGTCAGGTTAGCCATGGTCTTTCTTTCTCCTCATTTCCTTAGGCCCTCTTTTCCCACGCCCATCTTTCAATTGGTGTCCTAACCAAGTGTCCAAACCGTCTCATTTAATTGACTTCTACTTTTTTCTGTAGAGGTTCCACTTTGAGCCTTTTTGTTATCTTGTCGTTCCTCACCCTGTCTGATACTTTCAGTCACTCTATTCTTCTTAAGTATCTCATATCACTAGCGTTTTCTGTTTATCTGTGAGCACCCACGTTTAACAGCTATATGTCAGTATTGGTACATAAGTATATGCTTCTAATTATTGTGTCATATATCTTCTTTTAGTCTTGGTTGATATTTTTTCAGACCGTAGAAGACAATCTAATTTTTGTATTACCTGTTTTGTTTGTACTATTTTTGAGCAATATCGTTTCTTCTGTAACCTTCTTCTATTATGACTGACCATGAATATATATAGTAGTCACAACGCAAGAAGACCAGAGTAGGATTAAAATAAAAACCATAGTTGCCAAGTTGCTGAGGGTATTTACACCGTAAAGTCAGCTTAGCTAGAAAAGGATGCAATGTCGCAACTTAGTGTTTTCATTTTAATCCTACTCTAGTCTTCTTACATTGCGATTACTTATATCTATATTGATTGTATATTTTAATGGCTTCTACTTGAACATTTTTGAGTTTATGTAGAGGCCATTACCCTCCGGTATGTGACATTTGGGGACAGCCGTTTTGGTGTCGCCGTTTAGGGTCGCCATTTTGGCGCCAGAACGCTTTGATGGCAGTCGTTTTGGCCCCAGGACATTTGGGCGCCCAATATCCGGTTGGTAATCAACTCTAATATGATACATTTTAATGAAGCTTCTGTTCAAAAATTGTGTAAAATTCTTTAAATTGGGTTTATTTGAAAGTTCAAGTAAAATAAAACCAGATTCGAAATTGAACATATTTACATGATATTGCAACAAAAATCTATAGGTAAAAATGTACAGTTTTACAACGAAGTACCTACAAATAGTTACAAAGGTTTTCAGTTCATAAAATAATTTGAAATGTTCTACAAAATTATCACCTTAAATACGCATCGTGGGATTAGTTCCCAACCGGAGATTTGACCCGAACATGTATATATGCATATAAACGAACAAATGAAAGGTTGTGATCATAATAAAATGATAACCAAGCCAAACCTGGGAAAGCGCCAAAACGGCGGCACCAAAACGGCGGCGCCAAAATGGTTGCGCCAATATGGCAGCGCCAAAATCGCGCGGCACAAATCTTCATGTTCTTTCTAGTTTACATGTCATATATTTTATATCATATTTATCATTAGTTATAATTAGCTGATGATCTACATAAAGTAATGTGTGCAAACATTCCCGATTTGTTTCATTTTCTCTTTTGAACTTTAATAAATGCTAGTTTATTTCTTTACATTTTGTTTTTATAATTTCACTCACTGAAGGTACTATTTTCTGAAATACAATTTAAGCAATATATGTCCAATTATTAAATATTTGTTATGCATATTATTCATATACCGTAGTACTGGTAGATGATCAATACCACCATAGATATTATATTGAAGTACTTCAGTTATACTGCTTACACAATATTTATTTCTAAAAAATTAATTGTTTAATTATGCAAAATATGTACTACATATTACCTAATTAATTAATTAAGTACCGTTTGTTAATAATGTAATAATTAACAAACTCGTTTGGTTACCTCTAACTTAAGCTATTTAACCGCAATTTTCAGCGTGAGTTGCCAACCAATTTTTTACAGATTGTGTGCAAAGGTGTAAACTGTGATGGGTGGCGTTTAATAACGAACGAAAACATTTTCCAAGAGCCTCGGTCGATCGTCCTGGCGTCAAATAAAAATTCAAACTGCAAACTACAGGATGAGGTGCATCATATTGAGATATATAGCATTTATGGTGAAACCACGAGCGGTAAAGTAAGTGAAAATGACAGCTTCTCGCAAGCCGAAAGCGGCGAAACGGCATAGCTTTGAAACGGTGAATTACCCCTCCGCAGGGCATTCGCAACCGGTACAATGTTCAATTTCCTAAATTACAATCTGGCTCGTTCAATTGCCGCGCTCGTTTATTTTAAAACAAATGTAATTACCTTGATTCTAATTTCTTGCGAAATTAATTTCGTTAAACACGGAAAGTTGTGCGTTCGGTTTTAATGAACACATTTTCGGGCTTATTATTGTAAAAGTAATTTAGTATGGCCGCCGTGTTATTTCCCCCGAACTATAACATTATTATATGTAGATTGTATCGCGGGGTACTTAAATATGAATTCAAGTATATTAAACAAATCGACTCAATAAAATAAATGACGGAGCAATAATGCTTTGCGTCAAAATATAGCTGTCCATAATTTATACTTAACATAAAGCGCCCCCCTTTTTCGCCCCGTTTTGTTTTTCACGTCAATTTATTTCGGTACGGTTTAACCGGCCTTAACGCGAGCAAACGAGTTGTTGTGAGGGATATTAAAATAAAGTCCGCGCTGGAATAGTAAATTAATAAGTACAGCATTGCGTGTCAAGGGGTAATAAGCGAGCAGTCAGCGAAATGGCGTCCTTAGTCACTCAAAATGGCGCCCACTTATACAAAAACTGTCATTACGTGCCATCCAATTCAACTGTTTATAATGTAGTTCGTTATTCTAGCTACTCGTTTCCCGCTTATACATGTTTACATTATGTTTTCGTGCTTAATATCGCGTTGTATATCTCGTTTCTATTTGATTACTTGTTTAATAGTTGTTTTACCTTAAAAACTTTCGTGTTTTAATATTGCTTTTCCATTATTTGCCCCTTTTCTGTTTCTGTAGATTTTTGATAGCTCTGCACATTTACAAAAAACATAATAATACGCAAGTAAATAAATACACATACATGCATATCGATAGTATGTGGAAGTGTTTGAACATCGTAAATCAACTCTTAGATTAGCCTCCATTTACTTAAATGCCGTTTCATTCAACTGCAGTTAAGAGACAATAAATCTCTTACATTGTAATGCAATATTATTTATACTTAAATGCTGATTTGTACATTAAATGCTTGGCATTTCACATATGCAGTTATTTTCTTGAAATCCTGGCGAACTAGTTTTAAAACATATGCCTAGAAGGTCATACCAGCTCGGGAATTAGAATTCCAATCAACAACTAAACAATACTGGGTTCGAGTCTCAGTTCTGTAATGGGTCTGTTTTACTTCTCATGGTAGCATGTCTAGAAATTACATTAACGACGCCTACAATTATTCAGCAAACGATGTGTATCCTATTAGCTTGTTAAATATCTCATTAATTGGTAGATTTTTTAGTACTTTTAATACTAATGCTTACCGTAGACTCTAAGAAATAAGCCTAAAATACAAGAATATCACTAAAATTATGACTTCTACAAGACGCTTCAACGCACCACCGTTTATCATCAACTCGTTAATGGTTCCGCCGAAAGATGGAATATTTACAATTTAGTGCACAATATCGTTAAAGCTCGAGTTTTATCAACAGTTGTGATGTTTTTAATCCGATATGCATTGATGTTCCTATTATCTTCTAAAATGCTGATATCGACATTTAAATTGCTTGAATTGTAATAAACAGGAAACTGCATAATGTTTTTTATATATGTGTATTTTTACCGGTACGGAAACAAGTACTTAGCTTAAAAAAGGTAATATTTTGCTACAATATATGTCATTGATCAGCAAATGATTTTCAACACATTATAATTATTTATCATCTACAATTGAATGATTGCAAAAGTTCTAGTATTAATTATTCAAGCTCATATAATGTTCCGAAAATAAGTTTTCTTAGGTAATATCTGGTTCGAACTCGAATTTTTCGATCTGCCACCTTTTATATATTCTGCGAGAATAATATAATCGACAGTTAGGGTTGTTTTGAAACAACCAGTAAACTGTGAACTGTTTTAGATAAAACTCTTAATATAGATCAAATTCCAGTACTGAAACATAACATCAATGTCATAAATAACTTTGTCAATTTTAGTATATTCGTGTCTTTTACGAAGTAGAGGTTTTCAGCATATCAAGCCTTACCATCGACAATTTGTTATCATTTGTAATTCTCAGTTTCATAGATAATTCAGAATGCTTCAACTACTATCCTTAACATCTTTATCATCCCCTAAGATGATGATATCCATAGTAAGTGCTGTTATAATATACAATTACTTGTATTTTTAAATCTAGGTTCAATGTAATTCTGAAACTAAGATGTAATGCGAACATCAGCGAATATCCTCAATAATTCTGAAAATATCTATACAAACGTATATTCAATATAGTACTGATTTCCATCAAACAACCATTTATCATTTTCGCTTTAATGGTTTAACAGAAACTTGAAACATTTATCTGGCAAGCTTACACAATCATCCTTGGTCAGGTACTGTAAACTATTAACGATTTTTTTATATTGCTGTTACTATCTATCTCATAAAATAATGACATCATTGTTTAATGCAAGTATAATAAACAACCTTTTATAAAATTATTTACTTGGTAGTCTGGTTCTAAAACTTCACAACGACCTTGGCGAACAAGTTCATTAATCCTAGAATTTTTGCTAAAACTGTGTCTTCTGCATACTTACAAACGTTTATCGTCCATAATTTAATGGTTGTTCGGCAAGATGGAATATTTTATATTCATCATCAAACACGCGCGTTGGTTTTGGTGATATCCTTTTACTATCCCATTGTCCAAATTCTAGATGCTGTGTGAAAAATTACAATTACGGTTTGTTTATTATTTTAGGAATTTTAAACAATGTTTTAGGTCCAAAATAGTATCTTTTCTAAACTGAAAATTATGACAAATTGACGCAGGAAACTGTATACCTAACGAGAACATAGAGGTGATAAAAATGATCTCAGTCTTCTGTTAAACATTCTCTCAAAAACTCGTTTGTAAAAAATGCAATTTAAATATCTACAAATGCAGAATATCCAACCACTTACATACAATACCTTTATATATTTGTTATGAAAAAAGAAAACTGTGTAAGAATACATTAAGCTAAATGGACAACTCAACAGTTCTGTTCAACAAACTAATCTAATTGCAGCTTACCTACTGACAGTCAAATTAGTTGTTAATTGCTTTATTACAAAGCCTTCTAATTATTCGCTTCCGCGTTAATCAACTCGAGTTTTTTTGCTTAACTGCGCTTCGCTTTGTTGAAGCATTCAAAATCATCCACACCACTAATAAGATTACAAATGAAGTTGTTTAAATTTGAAAGCATTTTTGGAGATCTATCAGTGCGGCAATTGGGCGATCATGATAGTTACGTCAATCGACAAAGCTGTGATTGGCTGAGCATGGTCGATGACGTCAACGTCATCTAAGCGGGAAATTCAAGCTAATCTTTTGTTAGATTCTCATACATTTTAATTACGAAATGGATAGTAATCACATTATATTTCGAATCATACTAGAAAGCATTAGGTTTCAGTATATGCAACAAATACAACCTATAATTAGTACCTTTCAAAACTTAATCAAATAATATAAATAAATTATGATTAGATATATCTGTGACTATAATATGCAAAGATATTCAGGAGAAATTATATAATGTACTTTATCAGTTACTAATGGTAATGCTAATGTATATATGCATGTCTGGGCGAATGGTGTGGTCGGTAAGTGTGTAATTACAGTTATCGGTCGAGCTACCGAGAATCGCCTTGCGTGTCTGTGCCTTGTTACTGCCTCAGAATACGCGCTAAGGCGATTTGACAACGTGTTGAAAGGTACCAAGACAGTGCAGGTCGATCCTCTTTTAACTTTTATATCTGCCTCGCATGCGGTTTTTCTGCCGTGCAATCTTTAATAATGTTGGGAAGCCGGAAATTGATGAACTCTTCATATATTATGTATTACTTCATACTGTATACCACCACATGAACTTTAACTACTAAGTAATGAAGATATTTGAATGTGACGATACACGTTTTTGTTCGCATATCTTATACATACGTAAAAGAATTTTGTTAGGTCGAACTGGAGGTATAAGTAACTGATTTATTTTTCATCAATTTCTACTACTGATCATAGACAATTCCGGTATAAGATTTTTTAACGTATTCCTTACGTACAAACGTTGCCAGCCTGAATTTAATAGCCCTGTTGAAAGATACCATCGTATTCAAAATGCCAGACATTTATGGTTTTCATACGCGAAACTCTGTATATAATCGTTAAATTGAACTTATTTAAATAATATGTTGTATAAAGAAGCGACTTACAACATGCTGTTTATGTTCGAACAACAAAATTAAAATTTTAACTCATTTTAACTGTTTGGTGATTAATTTTAATACTGACTTTAGAATGTTTCATTCAGTTCGTGTGTTTGGTCAGGGTATAATTCGTTATTGTACAGATATTTGCGAGCACCGTATTAAAGACTTTACGGAGATATCGAATCGTATATCAATAATATTCGAATGCTTGAAATTAATAAATATAATATAATATTTTCATATTATATTAATTTGATATGTAGGTAATACATAGATATCACTCTTTCAAACACAATACAATATATAGAAGCGACTTGCAACTGAAATTTTTCTTTGTATAACAAGTCAAATTTATGAATCAAATCAAAAAGGATTATTGATTTGCGTTCGCATCAATATTTAGCTTAACATTGCCATAGCTAGATTTCTTTCTTCTTCGTAATAGGAATTTTTAACAGAATGGGGTTGTACTATTACTATTTAACGTTTCCGCATAAAGATCGAATCATGTGTCAATATAATATTGGAAAAATTAGATGTAACTTATATAAAGAGTAGACAATAAATTCTGACTGAAAACAAGTATTCCTAAAAAAATCGGATTTTCTGACACACTTTTGCCTTCTTTCGGGTACGGATTTTAAACATGCAACTGTTTATCACCCGCAAATTCTAAAGAAAGACAGAATTATGTGCTGGAAATAACTTAATTAAGGAAGTCATCGTAAATTTTATACTAATAGTTAAATTATATTTATTTGAAGAGTGGATAGTAAAAAGTATTGATTTAAAACCGTTTTTTTAAGTTCCCTTGTGTAATATGTAACAATTTTGTATCAAATCAAATCACCGATTACCAATTTTTTCTTATTATTCAATTTTTTAGTGAGCCTTAGCATTAAATCCAAAAAATTTCACCAAACGTATTTCGTCATTTTAACATGCAACCGTTTTTAAATTAAGGTACGTATAGATGCATCAAATCATATGTCGATACTATTGAACACATAGCAAGTAAAGTCTCATATACTGCACATTACACAGCATCTACCATCAGATAGATTATACTTTACAGCATGGATTAAAAAACACTGTTCCAAAGTTTGGATTGTACCTATAGCATATATAAAAAGTTGGATCAAACTGATCAGCTTTATACTTTCCGCCACTCCTAGTTTTTGTTTATACCTATATAGCATTAAGAATATGTATACGATAGAATCGCTGTTAACTGCTTTACATTCCATTAATTTCTGCTGTAAAAGCTTAACACGTTAGGAGACATTGCGAAATTCAAATACAACTATGTTTTACAAACATTTACTACCTACAGTTCCTCTTGTATAGGTATATCTAACCGTAGGTAAATAATATTCGGAAGCTATGTACATGGGTGTACAACCGCTTGTACACATAATATAACGTTTCTATATAGAGGGATAAAATTGTACACCAGTAAAATTAAGAATCCAAATATTGACGAAGTTTTATATTGTACATTATAGACCATAATGGTGTCACTTAGATGTTAAACGGTGCAAATTAAACAGCTGTTTTAATTTGCATTGGTATAATGTAAAAAATTGTATCACATCTGTGGTTGGTTACCGGTTTATTGTCTTCTCCGAACATCCATAACTACCTCATTTTATTGTCAATTCTGTTCCTAAAACGTAATCCTAATGCTAGGAAGTTTAGTCGTGATTTTTTCCCAAAGTAACATACAACCGCTTATCACCCATAATATAATGTCTCTACAGAAAGATTGAATTGTACACCACTAATGTTGCGAATTCAGATATTGACGAAGTTTTGTATTGTACATTACATATATACCGTAATCGTGTCACTTAGATGTTAAACGGTGTACATCAAACAACTATTTTAATTCCTATTGATATACCTAATATAAAAAAAAATATGAAATCTATGTTTGGTTATTGGCTTATTTTTCTGTGTAAATATCTATAACTGCTTCACTTTGTTATCACTGTTTGCTTCGAAAGCGTAACTCTAATGCCAGGAAATGTCATCTAGGATTTTTTCCAAAATAGCGTACATCCGCTTATCACCTACAATCTAATGTCTGTAGAGAGAGATGAAATTGTATACCAGTAATGTTGCGAATCCAAATATTTGACGAAGTTTTATATTATACATTATAGCAAAATCGTGTCACTTAAATGTTAAACGGTGTACATAAAACAACTGATTTAATTGCTATTGGTTTAATGTAAAAATTATATCAAATCTATGGTTGGTTACTGGTTTATTTTTTGGCCAATTCCAGATTCTAAATGTTAACACCAAACCTTTGTCTTATACAGAATAGAGATTTTTAATCTCTAGGCTTTTATCGCCCGTTATTTTTCATTTCATTCCGCGGCCCACATACTAATAATATTTGGTATCATTTTTAAAACATGCTCACTGAGAATTTACAAGACAAAATGATATTCTTTACGACCATATGATAAACACATTCTTAAGCAGTATAGATTAAGCATTTTTAAGTTCTATTTCTTTGTAGGTAAAGACAGTTTAAATTTCAAAAGTTTTCTAGACGTTTTTTGCTAATTTTTATTTTATTATTTTAAACGTAAGCAAAATAAGTTAGAAATATTCGAAGGAAAACATATTAGTTGTTAAATTTGTAATACTTAAACACCTCCAGCGGTACCATCATCAGTTCGTTACCAAGATCGAATTTCATTACCTAAATTATTACCAACCACAGGCTAACCAGTTGACTTAATTTGTTTCAAGAAATTACCAAAAGCTGATATTAGGCAACTAACAATTTCATAAACAATTTTATGTAATTCGGTTTACTGCAACAGTGTTTTGTAACAAATCTACTGACGCTGTTGTAAGAAATGTATTTTTGCAAGATACTGTTTAAATTTGCGGTAATTTATAGCGAATTTATGTCATTGGATAGCTCCCTTGAATGAACATTGTTGATATTCCATCACTAAAAGCATACAGCGATAATGCGCGGGGAGGGCCTTAATATCATTTATTTACAATAGTGCAGGATGAAATGTCGGGTATTTCATGCTCAACCAAATATTATGTAGCATGTAATAATTACTAACATAGAACACAAACTACACACGACAAAATTGCCCATACAAATAAGTACTTACTCGAAGAAAATTATATACAACCGACGGGTTAAGGCATTTTAGAAACTGAATATGTAATTTAATACTGTATTGGATATTTCCAACCATAAAAACATTTAGCAAAAATATAGAATGTATGTCAAGAATTTTATAGTCATTATAATTTACCTATTATGATTAAATCCCCCAGATTGCTTATTAAAAACCGTTAATGAATATTATATCATCTTAATTAGTAAAATTTTATAAAATAAAAATCTCGGTGTAATGGACACTCCAAATATAGTTTTTACAATTATTACATTATTACAAGCCTAGAACTTAAACGAGAAGACAAAATGTGCAATGAAATTGTACGGGAAAGAAAGTGAATACCGTGCTCAATCAAAAAATCTCTGGAGAATAGATCTCTAAAGTGGTTTAGACGTATGAAACGCATGGACGAGGAAAGATGGCCGGAAAGGATATTGTACTGGTCCCCCAAGAGGTAAAAGAAGAAGAGGAAGAACCAAAGTGGCACAGAAAACTTACATAAATGAGGCAATGGATGGTAAGGGATCACGAGAAGGAGATCGGGACAACAGAAGGCTATGGAAACAGAAGAAGGCAGAAAAAGCCAACGAAAAATATGGTAAGTGAATTTTGAAAAACAACTTTTGAAAATATGAAGGACTACATGGCTTTGCCTGGTCTTAGTGTTATGTTCTGTCAGTTCTTTTACCTGCTAACAAAAAAGGTATTAGTAATTTCTTCTAGAAGCTAACCACCAACAGGTAAACCTGTATAGCTGCTCATCAGGTATTTCTTGGAAGATGTTAAATCAGCATATTTCGAAAACAATATAAAGTTCCTTGCGTCTAACAATGGTTCTCAATAAACAGCAAATTTTGAGCTTAAATATTTAAAAAAAGTTCTAACCAATTTCTTCTGAAAGCAAACAACCGACGTTCAACACCTACCCTGTATAGGTGCTTATAGGTATTTCTTGGGTTACTCAAAGATGTTAAATTAAAATATTTCGAAGACAATATAGAGTTCCTTGCGTCTAACAATGGTTCTCAATAAATAGCAAATTTTGAGCTTAAATATTAAAAAAAAAGGTCTAACCAATTTCCTCTAAAACCTAACATAGTCAACACCTATCCTGTATGGGTGCTGATCGGTATTTCTTGGATTACTCAAGGATGTTAAAAATATTTCCAAGACACTATAGACTTCCTTGCGTCTAACAATGGTTCTCAATAAATAGCAAATTTTTAGCTTAAATATTTAAAAAAATTTTTAACCAATTTCTTCTAAAAACTAACCAGCGAAAGTCAACACCTACCCTGTATGGGTGCTTATAGGTATTTCTTGGATTACTCAAGGAGTTTATAAAAATATTTCGAAGACAATACAGAGTTCCTTGGGTCTAAGAATGCTTCCAATAAATAGCAAGTCTTCAACTTAAATATTTTAAAAATAATTTATAACCAATTTTTTCTACAAGCTAACCAACGACACTCAACGCCTACCCTGTATGGATGCTTATAGGTATTTCTAGGATTATTCAAGGATGTTTAAAAATATTTCGAAGATAATATAGAGTTCCTTGTGTCTAAGAAGGTTCTCAATAAATAGCAAATTTTGAGCTTAAGTATTTAAAAAAAAGGTCTAACCAATTTCTTCTAAAAGGTAATCAGCGATAGTCAACACCTACCAGGTATTTCTAGGATTACTCACGGATGTTAAAAATATTTCGAAGACAATACAGCGTCTAAGAATGCTTCCGATAAATAGCAAATTTTCAGCTCAAATATTTAAAAAAAATTTATAACCAATTTCTTCTACCTACAAGCTAACCAGCGACAGTCAACACCTACCCTGTATGGGTTCTTATAGGCATTTCTTGGATTACTCAAGAATGTTAAAAATATTTCGAAGACAATATAGAGTTTTCTGCGTCTAACAACCGTTCTCAGTCTAATCAATTGCTTCTAAAAGCTAACAACCGACAGTCAACACCTACACTGCATGGGTGCTTACACGTGTTTCTTGGGTTACTCCAGGGTGTTAAATAAAAATATTTTGAAATTAATATAGAATTCCTTGCGTCTAGCAATGGTCCTCAATAAACAGCAAAATTTAAACATAATTATTTTAAAAAAAGTTCTAACTAATTTCTTCTAAAAGCTAACAACCACTAACAATACCTACCCTGTATGGGTGTTTATAAGTATTTTTTGCATTACTCAAGGATGTTAAAAATATTTCGAAGACAATATAGGGTTCCTTGAGTCTAACAATCATTGACAGACTTTCTGTCCCACTACTGGGCCTCTTCTCTACCATGTGTTTCTCCTCAGCGCTAAGGTAGAAACACGGGGCACCTACAGTTTAACGTCGAATCCGAACGACCGAAATTCCAGAGAAGGTGTTTAGCATTAAGATCCCACGGTAGCAAGCCGGATTGGGAAATTGTGTATGGTGGGTTGCAGACAAGATTTTAATAAATCTGCATAGTACTGCTTAGGTTTCGAACCCAAGCCAGAAGCGACGGTTTATTCAGAAAGCGAGCGCTCTACCAACTGAGCTACCACCACACTAAACAATGGTTCTCAATAAATAGCAAATTTTGAACTTAAATATTTTAAAAACTTCGAACCAATTCTTCTAAAAGCTAACCAACGACAGTCAACACCTACGCTGTATGGGTGCTTATCGATATTTCTTGGATTACTCAAGGATGTTAAATAAAAATAGGTATTTTTAAGACAATATAGAGCTCGTTGCGTCTAACAATGGTTCTCAATAAATAGCAAATTTTAAACTTAAATATTAAAAAAAAGTTCTAACCAATTTCTTCTAAAGGCTAACCACCGACAATTAACACTCGCCCCGTATGGGTGCTTATAAGTATTTCTTGGATTAGTCAAGGATGTTAAATAAAAATATTTCGAAGACAATATAGATTTCCTCGCGTCTAACAACGGCTTCCAATAAATAGCAAATTTTGAACATAAAAATTTAAAAGAAGTTCTAGCAATTTCTTCTAAAATCTCACCGCCGACGGTCAACACCGACTTTATATGGGTGTTCATAGGTATTTCTTCGATTACTCAATGATGTTGGATGAAAATATTCCGAAGGCAATATAGAGTTTCTTCAATCACAAAAATGTTGAATTCGTGAAGAACTTCCAACAAGCCCGGCTGGCCGTACATAGCCAATACCAACCCCGCATGAGGTAAAAAATTACATAAATCGCAGGGATAATTTAAGGTTTAGAGGTTTTGAAAATTATTCTCAATAACGGATGGCTTTCGTGTTTGAGATTATAAAAACAAGAAGAGAAAACAAATTGCCTAAGACCTAAACTAATACTCCCCAAAATACACGGAGAATGGAAAGCGGTTTACCATATCGGAAATTGAACACGAGTATCCTTGATAATATAGCTTCAAAGGCAAAACTCTACCAATACTTATGCTACCGCCGCCGGCCCCAGTTTAAAATAATAATTGAGTACTAACTCGTATGCAGATATATTTTAAAAGGGAATAAATATTTAAAAATGGTGCGTACGGCAAAATTTTCTACGAGCATACCCGACCATAGACAATCAACACCAATCTTCCTTATGAATACTAATAAGTTGCAGATAAGGTTGTTTGATTCTACAGAGTACTTTCAAAAACTAACGTATGCAATTCTAGAATAAAAATATAAACAATTGGATTAATTCAAGAAATTATTTTTATTTAACTGAATACCTACTAATTTCTTGTCATGGTTCAATAAGCTACAATTTTCTACAAGCAAACCATAGCATAGCTTAGCATGCCAAAATATTTTGCCTCGTTTAGGAGTCTAGAATTGACATAAATAACAGGCATAGTTCAGGTTTTATTATTCCTGGAATTTACACTAAGACTAACGTATTTCGCGTTTGGAAATATAACAAAAGTGATGTAGTTGGAGATACTATTTTCATTATTATATCACAAAAGATTTAATTTTTCTTTAGCATTTGTTGCTCATAGGTACAAATATTTTTGCGGGTGCAGTTATCACGAAATACCTATCGCGTAGTATTCACTTTGACTATTACACGATAAGAGCTTTTTTTAGATTTACAGTTGATGTTTCCATCGAGTTTCTTTATGGTACTGTACATAGATATTCATGACAACTCCAAAGTTTACGGTAAAACCTCAACAGATTTCGTTTTAAACGGGCAACCTTTTTTTTAATGTTTACTTGAGCTATGATTCGTGTAATTGACATTAGATAAAACCTCTCCACCTCTGCTGTCGCCGTGGATATTTACGACAACTTGAAAACGTTATCGACGCTAAAATTGCAACAGATTTCTTTTTATGCAGAAAACTTTTTTGAACGGTAACTTTGAGCTACAACTCTAGTAATTTACATTAGTTAAAACCGCTCCACCTTCTGTGTCACGACGGATATTCATGACAGGTCCAAAACTATAACTTTGATAAAACCACAACAGATTTCATTTTATGCGGACAAACTTTTTTTGAACGGTAACTGTGAGGTACCTACGTTTCGAGTACTTGACGTTTGATAAAAACGCTCCACCATCCGTGTCGCGATTTTATCATGCCGTTTGCTCTTCTTCCTTACCGAGTTTGTATTAACACATTAAAAGTTTGTCCTGCAACAAACGAAAGAACAAGTGCTATTTTTTAAGAACATTTCTTGAACAGACTTGTTTAGTAAATCGATTGCTGACAATATCATAGATACCTACTAGTTCTCAGAAAACAACACATATCAAACATTTTTGATATTTTCATGTCGTTTACAAGGTCAAAGTAAATTTATCAATTTACCGAAAGTTAGCTCCCTCTCTATCCGATGTCAAACTGAAAAAACTGCGGTTTCTAAATGGGCTACTTCATATAGGTATGAATTGAATTATTATACACAATTTTACAAGAGATTTAAGTTAGCCAGTAGAATTTGCTAGCGGGAGAATTTGTTGCTTAGCAACTTTTCCAGTGATTTATACTCAATTTAGCGTGCGAAATTCTTAGAAACAACAAAATTTAAGTAATTACCAATTGATATTTTATCCGGAAATAAATAAATATCATGTGGCATTCATCAAGACTATTACACGAACAAAGCTCTATTATAGGTTAACAGGTTAAGTATTTGTTTCTAATGTTTTCTCTCAATATTTACAATAAGGCTAAAATGCGTTTGTAGTTCATATCTCTATTGAATGTAAAAAATTTCTTTACCTCCAAAATCCATAACAAGCTCTGAGTATTTATTATAACACAAGAGTTTGCTGCTTAGCAACTTTGTCAGTGAATTTTAATCAATTTCACAAGCAAAACTTTTTAGAAGAACATATTGTGGAATATCAATTTTACCCGGAAAAGAATAAAATTGGTGTGGTGGGTATTCACCATGACTATTACACGAAGAAAGTTTCATTTTAGGTTTACAGTTTACGTGTCTGTTTATAGTAACTTATTTCAATATTTTCAAGCCTAAAAGGTGGGCGTTGTTCATATTTCAGTTAAATGCAAAAATTTACAGCTAAAAAAGTTATTCCTTCCAAAATCCATATATCTGATTGGTCGCAGAGCTATCTTATAAGTCATGACTTGGTGAGACTAACTCACAGTAGGTATATTCAATACTAAGCTGAACCGAGTAAAAATCGTAAAACAGTATTTCCTGAGGAATTTCTTGTACGCATACTTGACCATCGGCAGTCAATATCCATCTCGCATCCATTAAATGTATTGTACTAAATGTATCACTTTGTAGTTTGTACTTACCCGACAATCTGTCCTTAACAACTTGTGAAGCGAAAGCAGCGGCGGCCGCCGATCTCTGTAAGACGGGGTCCAATCCCAGAGCCCAGGGATTAAAAACAGATCCAGGACTTCCTGGGCCACCCAGCGGTCTGTGTGCAGGCACTCTTAAAACACCTTGCCCGTAGTATCCCGAGGGAATAAACGCCCCGACGCCGCTTCTCTGGTGATGCACACCATGTGGGTGGTAAGTCAAGTGACTCGGAATTTCCGGACTCTCGGGCTCTGATTTGTCATCGAAGTGTTTACCTAACAAATTCGAAATACTGAAGGGCAGCGTCGTGCTGGTGGAGGAGTGCGAGTTGGGGGCAGTTTCGGGGCTCGAGCAGCGGCTCCTGGGGCTTCTGGGTTCACTATCACTGTTAGATAACCGGCTGTCCGTGTCCAACACGTTGATCTCGTGGTCGTCTTCGGTTAACTCGTGGTCGGACATTTTTGCAAATTTGATAATAAACAGTTTTCTTAGGATTGTACTTAAAAAAAAGGTCAGTTCGTGAAAATCATTACGGAACCACTGAAATTTCCTATCAACCGTCGCATACGACCCCAAATAATCAAATCTGATGGGTGCGAGATATCAATCCACACACACCGGAAAACTGGTTGGTCCACCCTCAACGAATGTCGCCGGTACACTAGTTCCAACTTTTGGTTGCCATAGCATCGAGAACACACTTAAAAGGGGACCAATCATTGGCTGGGCTGCCGCAGCAAGCCACGCCTTTTACATTCCCCATTGGATTAAACAGATTCGAACTAAATTGAATATCTTTCTGTTAAGTTTTTTTTTAGATCAGCCAAGTGGTTTGCTTTTTGTTCGTCTGTACTTTCTCGTACCGGATGGATTTGGCGGAGAATTAAGCAAGATTATTAGATTTTAGAGCAAAAATTTGGTTTAATTTAGCTACACTTAATACGTAAAACAGCTGTTTGTTATTTTTATCAAAACAACTTAATTGACACTATCTTCTTGCTTTTTATTGAATATTATACGAGTTTAACTGTTTGAAACTTTAAATAGGTATATAGTTCGTTTGTTTAGTTAACATTTTTGCAACTGTACTTAAATCTGATTGAAGCCGCTTTCCTAACCTAACAAATGTGATTTCTGCTTTAATTTGTGAACTGAATGATAGTTACATACGTTGGAAACAGCAAATTTGAGCTCTCTTACCTGGGTTGCCGTCAAAACACTAGTTTAGCATTTCAGTTAGGTATATAATATTTAGGAGCCCCGTTTAGGGTTTGCTGTTGCAGCAGTCATTTGGGTACTTAATTGTATGGATACAGAATATCTAAATACCTGTTTAGAAACAGTTTTAGCTGGTGATCTTTGAGTGCCAAAATATTGGCATTCGGCTATTTGGATGCTGAACCTTATTTTAAACATTGCTATTTATTATTTAACTAGTATACCATCAAGTTAATTATGATTGCATAGAAAAAATTAGGGTTGCAACTTGTAATTTACAAGTAATTGATGCAGTTGTATAACGTTAAGAGGATCTCAAGCCGGTCTGGGAATTCAAAACTGAATGTAATCTGCAGTATCGATAAACCAATATATTTTTCCCTATCTCTCCTAAAATATAGAGCCGCGTACCTGAACACCGAAAAGAGCATTGTAGCCAATGTAAAAGTCAATGCGTAGATATAGAGTTCCTATAACACCCAAGAAGTTGGGCACCTATATTCTTGGCATTGTTGTGATTATAACAAAATTAGATAAATCTGGTTATTGTGTGCATTATCTTTTTAAAGGATGGTAGTTTGTAGGAACGTTAAATATCACCCAATTAAGTGCACTGTACTGAAAACGTAGGTTGATCTTACCGTATTTTGTTCAATTCTTAGAAGTTTTTGGATATTTTTTCAGTTTATTACAATATTGAATATAGTGTCTACCAAATAAAAAAAAGTACGTAGGAAGGTCCAATTTTATCGTATGTTTTAGCTTATTTTGAGCTAGGTACTTTGCTAGCCCCTTATGTTACACATAACCTGTAATTGTTTTATTGACACTTTAAAAATTACCTATAGTAACGTTCTCAGTTAAACTTGAATCTCAATTTTGTGATTTTACAACACGTTAGACAAAGAATGGCAGTATTACAAAATGCCAAAATCTTTAAATAGGTATCTATTAACCAACCAAAAATAGAATTTTCTAAATATCTGACCATCCAAAGTTCAGATGCTCAATTATCCAAAAAACTGACATTGGAAAATGAAAATGGTCATGCCTAAACGTCGGGCACCCAGTGGTGTGACAAATTAAAGAACAGGAGCCCACACATTTACCTACCAATTAAAGATTTAGATGTCCAAACATCAGACTACTAGAACCTAATCATTTTTTTATACCTATAACATATTGTTTTTTAAATTTGACGTCAAGTCGGCGCTGAAAAGTTTATTGTGAACATACTAGAAAATGTACCTAACCTAATCATTTAAAAATAGCTTTAATAAACAATAAGTTTCCATCAAATTGTATTTAATTGTAATTAATTGCAACAAACAATGAATTTATAACAATTGATCGAAATGTTCATCGCCTTCATCCAGGTACGCTCGAACTCTTCGCACAATCCCATTCAATCCCAGACATATACGGATGGTTATTAATTTCATTACTTTTTCTAATATTCTGTGCTGCAATACATTCAGCTCATGTATTAGCTGTTGGAAAATGGAATTCTTTAAATACGGCCACAGAAAAAAATCTCATGGTTTGAAGTCGCAGGGTGTGACGGTACTGGGGTATTTCGACTAATAATCAGTCTATCGAACAATTCCCGTATCACATTTGAAGGTATGTGTACGCAGTGGCCCCATCTTGTTGGAAAAACCCAAATCTAAGTTCATCGTCATGATCTCGTCTCGATACCATTCTGCAGCCAAATCTAAAAAATCTTCATTGATTTTTCAAGAAATAAACTCCTCTGTCCTCTTACCTCGAAAAAGTATGGTCCAACTACTCTACACCTTGAAATGGACACCCACACTTCTATTTTTTGAAGATCAAGAGGGTCTCTACCATAAAATTAGGCTTCTCCGAACTCCATAAACCAGTATTGAGAATTAATGTATCCATCTAATAAAGCGAAGCCTTGTTCGTGAAACAAGTTTTCCTCAATAAGTCGTCATTGAGGACCACCATTTATGAACCACTGATAATATTCGACACGCCGAAGACAATCAGCTTGATGTAATTGTTTTTCCTTAATATTTTGTGGCAGCCTTCAACAGCTTCTTGAGTTGATGAAAATCGCTGTCCACGCATTTTTATTTGACATTCGGGAACACAAAGAAGTCGTTAGGCGATAAATGAGGTGAATAGGGGCAAGGAGACATAAATTCGATGTTTTTCTCCTTCAAATAATCAACTGTTTGACGTGCTGTGTGATAGCTGACATACTCATGATGAAGAATGATCCGACGTTTTCGGTTGCTTTTCCTGATTTCCGACTTCTAGCAAACAAATTGTTGTATACCATTCAGCGTTAACTATTCTTCGATCCTCTAAATGAATGATTGCAACATGTGCTGTACAACGGAAGAAACAAGCGATCACTTTCTTGGAAGTGTTAGTGAGAACGAACAACTTTTGTGGGATTCGGTTCATCTTGGAACACCCAAACAGTGAATTGTTGCTTAATTCCGTGTTCATACGAGTATATCCAAGTTTCGTCACCTGTTACGATATTGTATAAGGATTTTGCAGTTTCTCGGTCGAATTTTTTGAGCATTTCCTTACACCAATTAACACAAGTTTTTTTTTAACTTCGGTCACATTACGCGAAATCCATCGGGAACAGATCTTTTTTCACAGCTAAATGTTCATGCATAATCGAATGTCCTGCAATCTTCGATATGCCGAAGGATGCTTCTATGTCACTGTAAGTCACATGCCGATCTTCTGTAATCATGTTATGCACAGCATCGATGTTTTTTGGACTCAAAAATCATCCAACGAAAACCTTCACGTGAAATTTCCATTTTTTCACAAAACTGCTCACTGTAAACAAACTAATCGGTCAATTTCTTAGCTGCCACTGTTTTCACAATAGAAAATGTCATATTTTACGAAAATATTAATGACACATCTCAATACCTCCACATAGTGGTTGTTTTTAGAAACTTAAAAGGTTGCCCTCATATATCAGAACGTCAAGCAAGTGTCGTTTCCTTATTTGTAAGAGACTTCTTTATTATTCACGGTTCAATACCGTCATCACTGACTTTACTTTTCCTCGAAAGTCAACTGTTGGTACGGGTTAACGTTACAGAGAGTAATTAGAATACATATAAACAAGGAATTTACGAACTATTATACACCATTTACAAATATTTTTTTGAAAGCAACATATGCAGGAACATGTAATTAGAAGTAATTCACAAATTCACAATTTCTTATAGATATACTCAAAAATCAATAAAGGGCAATGGCCTCGGAATACTTATCGAATCTACCTGTTAAACTGCGAACCCCCACATTGTCGAAACCTTTTGACCGCATCCCTATACTGAAGTTTAATTAATTAGAAGATACAAAAATTTTTAAAATCGTTCTCTATTTTGACCTTTCTGGGCAAAGGCCCAATTACTAAGTACTAGTAGGTATAGTAGTAGTAGTAGTATTAGTCAAATCAAAATATTTGCCCTCTGTATTCTGCACCTATTGTTATGTAATGTAATGTAATGTAATCGAACGATTAAAGCGTTGCAAACGATCTAGGCTGGCGTTTTCAATCAATTAAAAAATTGCTTTTGATTATATACAGGGTGGACCAACTAAGCTGTCCCCCTTAAGGGTGGTTGAGGCAACCCAACATTCAAATAGCATAGCAACCATAATCACTTTTTCTTAAATTTTATTAAATTGATCAATGTTTCCTACTTAAAGCAATACTAAGTTAGGCTGTCAGTTTACCTACATTTTAAGTAAGATTTTTTCAATTAAGGAAGAAATCGATTTCTGTCTTATTATTGGCGAAAGTCGCTAAAATGCGGGTGCAGCCCGCAATTTAGATATCAGGCGCTATCCAACTAGAAGACCACCGTCTCAAAAACTATTTAGACGCCTTGAAACTTTTCGGAAACGATGGTAAATTGTTAATTCCGGAAGATGTAGGCCCAGAACGATTACAAACATAGAACATGAATTAACAGTGTTAGAGAGGCAGTTTATGAGTATCCCCATCTAGGACAAAGATATCTAAGCACAATCGTGGGTATTAGTAGAACTTCAGTTAGAAAAATTCCTGATTCCTGAATAGTTCATATAAACATTTGTCCACAAACGCTTAGTTTACAAGGTACAACTGAACAATACAGCCTTCAAAATTTTAATGTTAAATTTTGAACATATGCATAAGAAAATTTGAAAACGTATCGCTTTCTCGTTCACTAGCAATGTCAAAAGATACAGTGACTGTATATTTCACCTTGTTTGATCAAGTGTTGACCGATTATGAACTGCATAATAAATATAACATACTTATACAATACAGATGAGACAGGGCTCCAGTTAAGCAGTAGAGTAAGCGTGGTCTTACCAGAAAAAGTATCTAAAAGTGTACCATCTGTCAGTTCTGGCGAAAAACAATTAGTGTTGTGACTTGTTGTACTGCAGAAGGTGTTTCTCTTCCCCCTTTTTGTATCCTTTAAGGGAAAAATAAGACGGATGAGCTTCTAGATGATATGGCACTGGGATCTGCAATTAGAACGTCCGAAAAATCGGCCTACGTTAATGCTGATATTTTCATTGAGTAGTTACAAACGCACTTTTTACCTAGAAAAATGAGACCTTCTATTACGGCGCATGTCGCCATTTTATGAAAACAAATCCTGGACGAACGATAAAAAGGCTGCAATTTGGAAAACGTCTTGCAGAATCATGACAGAAATCCGTTACTGTGGAAAATGCAGTATCGGCATTTCGTGCTACCGGAACTGTGCCATTCAATCCTGAGGCTAGTCCAGATTATGCTTACATTAATAACAGTAAAGGCAGCACTTCCACAGAAGACCCAAATAAGTACGTCACAGGCTGGAACGTCACATGAACAATCCCAAATACAAGATGAAACACTGAAAGAACAAGAAGATAATCAAGATCAAGCAGGAGAACAAAGTTTAGAGGAAGGGCAAAAAGGATGATGATGATGATTTTCCATGGGTCGGAGCAGGCTCCTGCACTTCGACCACCAGAGCTCATTGTGCTGCCTTGGGGTTACAGAAGACTTCACTTCCTGAACAGATTTGTCACTTCCACGAAGGACTGAATCCTGTTCAAAGGCGTTTCTTGAATGTCTCTTAGTTCAAGAAAGGGAGAGCCAAGGTGTTTGCGTCTTAAAGTCGCTAATGCCTTGCATTTGCAGAGAACATGTTCAGAGGTTGCGTCTTGCTCTTTCAGCATTCTTGGACCTCCAGACTCACACCCAGACAGACTAGAGCCTTCATCAAGAGCCCTTCGCCTAAATCGGTAGACTATATTCTGAATCTAAGCAGAAGACAAATCAGGCTAATAACGGGCCTCCTTACAGGCCACGGACACCTGAATAGTCATCTCCACACTATAGGGATTGTGTTAAACAACCAGTGTAGGAAATGTCAAGAGCAAGAGGGCAAAAAGGAACACCGGGTAAACTTCTATAAACCATTTCACCAATACCTTCAACATCTGCCCGTAAACAGGGAAGAAATATTGAAAAGAAGAAGAAGAAAATATTAATAAAAGACGACAGATTAATGCAAAAATGAGAAGTACAAAAAAGAAAAAAGTTGCCATAAAACTGGACTAAATTGAAAAAGTGAGCACAATGAAAATTACTTCTTCATTATTCAACAGCTCTACAGAAATCTTATTAGAAGACTCATCAGATGATGACAATACAGCAGAAGCTGAAGATTACGTGCAGCATGCAAGAAA
Source organism: Limonius californicus (assembly GCA_014611495.1). Classification (NCBI taxonomy): domain Eukaryota; kingdom Metazoa; phylum Arthropoda; class Insecta; order Coleoptera; family Elateridae; genus Limonius; species Limonius californicus. The sequence goes on from JABXWE010030529.1 coordinate 23,269, forward strand.
GACTACAGGAAAACAAAAAAAAACTGCTGATTGAATAAATTGTCTTGTATGTGGTCATTGGTTGCACGAGGGATGTACCACCTACCAAAATTTATGGGAATTGTGTGGAAAACACGCTGTGACGAGAGGGAATTAAATAAAAAAATAAATTTTTTGTCTCAGTCCATCTCTTTTCCTATGCGTGGTCCGTATCACGAATATTATGAAGGGGTGATGGACTTTTTGGTATGTTAGATTATGTTTTTTTACAAAGTGTTAAAAGTTTTATATATAAGTTTCATCTACATTATATGTATACTTAAGTTTTGCTGCATTATGAATACTTTTTCTGGTCCATCTCTCCTCGTCGTACCCTATTTGATCACGTAGCTTTGAACTACAACCGTTCATACGAACTTGTTTTTCCATAACTTGTTGTCTTGAATCGGTGCTGCGAATTTAGTCCACATAGTACAAAATTTCGAAGTTTTCATAGCAATTTAGTTTTCCATAAACATTGAATTATCACGAAAACGGTTCGGTTTATCAACTTTTAACAAGTGTAGCTTTTTTAAGTATTTTAACATGTCACAATACAACAAGTAAAAAATTGCTAACATCAAATAGAATATCACTAAAGAGGAGAAAACAGCTAATTAAAACGTTTGTATGGAGTATAGCACTATATGGATACGACACATGGACGATCGCCATTAATGAAAAGAAAATAATTGAAGCTTTCGAAATGTGGTGCTATAGACGCATGTTATGGGTGCCCTGAATAGACAGGATTACAAAAGTCGAAATAAGAGAAAGAGCAGAAGAAAACGGGAGTATTATAGATAATATTAAAAAGAGAAGAGACAAGCTAATGGGACATATCCTAAGAAGGGAGGAGATACTTAAAAATATTGTAGAAGGAGCAATCGATGGACGAAATGCAAGAGAAAGACCAAGGTTGCAGTATATATCTCAGATAATAAACGACCTGCAATGCAATAACTCCACCGAATTGAAAAGGCTGGCAGGAAATAGAAGTCGATGGAAGCAGATAGTGTGGAATCCAGCCAATCAAAAAGATTGATAACTGAGGAGGAGGATTGTAGAAAGTAGTACCTGATCCTCCCACTTAAGACGCCTGTGGTGCACTTATTAAATCGAAAGTAGGCTCTAATCCGCTACATTTATGAGCCACATATGCACACTAAATTTCGAAACATTGGTCCAACTATTACCATAATTATATACAGAAAAGTGACCAGACAAATTTCACTTTAGAATGCTGTAACTCCGTAACGAAGCATTTTTGCATCCATGTTTATATGAGCGTTTTTTCTTGTTTAGGTGTGAATAATTCCCTGCCAAAGTATGGGCATGCATTTTAGTTACACTTTGTGTAAAATTCAATAATATCAGTTGCTGTGATACATGTATGTCGGGTTGCATTAACCAGTTTCAAGGAGGGGGTGCAGCTTAGCTGGCTAATCCCGTATATTTAAAACATTTTCATATAATGTACAACTTGAATTAAATCAATTATAAATTTTGTTCCCAAAATTATAAAAGCATATTATTATTTTATGCGCTCCTAATTAATTTTAGACTATAGCAATTTTCATTTATTGAAATAAATTACAAGTTTAATGCTTAATTAACAACATTTGTTTTAACTTAGTATTCAGTTGTTTGGGGTCTACGCGGCTTCCGAATAACGAACACATCTTTAAAGGGAAAGTTGTCCTGTACCAAGTGCGGCCTGAGAGCCACAGAAGTGTTTTGTTTCAAGAATTAATTGTCGTTTTTTATTCCGGCCGCTTTGCTTTTGTTTCTCGTCGGAGCCATTTTGATTTTCCTAGAATCGCTGTCCAATTATGCTCACTCAACTGCCTAATAAATGAATTACTCTTTTATAATGTAATTTTCTTTAAATTTGCTCCCTTGAATAATTGAGCAGCTTTGTTTTAATGATGCTACTTTTTAAACGAATTTCATATTATACGCCCTAGATTTATATGTTTAAGCGGAATTCAGTGGTGGAGCTTACCCATGGTAAAACAAAGATTTTTCTCATCTAATTACCCTTTAAGTACATCGAACTTTTTTTAAGATACATATTATAATTTTAAAAAAGCAACTATTTAGCATATTTTTTGAACGGCGTTTAGCTTTTTGTTCATAATTCAGTTTTTTTTTTGTGCTGGTGTTTCCGTTTTATATTATGAAACAATCTAGCAAACTCTTAAGATATTATAAATCGATAAATCTGTCTCGTGACGATATGCCAAGCAGCCAACTAGCAATATAGAAGGCATTTACTAAAAATATTATTAAATTACGATACTAAGAGCTCTTCGATGTAGTTGTTCGATAATATGCTTCTGAATACGTAATTCGTCTACTACAAAACTGGCAAGTGAGGTAATGAAATTATACCTTTGTGGCAGAATGCAGCAAATCGGCACGTACAAGGGTTGGAAAGGGTGCAGAGGAGTACATCGAAGTTCGCTTTAGAAACCCCCAATGTCCTAATTTATAATTCATAGGCGTGACTTTCGTGATATCTTTGATCGTGGAATATCTAGTGTAATTCAATGAATTATCATTATTTTTTTAATTCAAATTGTGGGAAAATCATGTGCAAAGGCAATAATTTTCAAAACCCTTTTCGTTACGGAACACTGTTGTAGTTTCTATCTCTATACAATGCTGCAAGAACTTCAGACTTTAAACATCCTCCCCTATTCATTTTTTTGCAAACAAATTAACAACATTCTTTAACAACTTATTTCCCGCGAAGTTGAATGTAGTACTTAATAATGCAAACTATATACCTACGCCTTAATGCTGACAAAAACGTAGCAAAAATAGAGTACGAATTCACTGAAGCTTGATATACAGCACATTAACTCTGTTTTTATTTAACACAAATACAGAGTAAGTTTAAATAAACATATAATATAATATAATAACAGTAATAATCATAAAAACCCTTGGAAATACACTTACGTCGAATTAAAATCGATCAGCTGCGATTTCCATTGAGTATCCTTAACATCTTCATAAAGCAACTAACTCTAGTTACGGGTGTGTTCAATTGAAACCCATCTTTGGTTTATAAAAAATTTATTCAACAATTTAATTACAAATAATTACCGTCACAGTTAAAGCACCAATCCCATTGTTTTCCTAACCGACGTATCCCCGCTCATAAATTCGTGTGGCTTCTGATTGAAGAAGCCTTCCACAGCTATCTGTACTTCTGCGTCAGACTCAAAATGCTGACCTTTTAACGCCTTTTTCAGCGGTCCACAAATAAAGAAATCACAAGGCGATAGATCCGGGCTATAGGGTGGATGCTCTAAAACCCTCCATTTCTTTCGTTGAAGATTTTCTTTTACCACATTAGCAACATGAAGCAAAATGACCTACGCATAAGTTTCTTGGACGTTTCCGTCTTACTGCTTGATGAAGCTTGTTCAAAGTTTCATTGTACAGATTTGCATTGACATTTACTCCAGGTTCCCTAAACTCTATCAACAAGGGTCCTTCGTGGTCGAAAAAAAATGTTAACATTACCTTCCCTGCAGAAGGTTGTGCTTCTTCGGTGGTGATGAACTTGAATGTTTCCACTGCATCGACGATAACTTACTGGATGGCTCGTAGTAATGGCACCAAGTTTCGTCACCAGCAACTATCGACAGAAGAAAGTCATCACCATTTTACCTATAGTCCGTGAGGTGTTTCAGAGATAAGCCCATTCGCAAGCATTTTTGTTCATTAGATAAGAGACGAGGAATCCATTGCAAACAAACTTTGCTGTAACCCAGATTACGAACAATACTATGGACAGATGCTACACTCGCACCAACAATTTCTGAAATTTCTCTAATTTAAATTCGACGATTTTCTCTAATAAGGCCCTCCACACATGCCATATTGTTTTCTGTTAATGCAGTACACCGTGTACCTGGTGGCGGCTCATCCATAGTCCTCTCCTTTCCAATCTTAAACATTGGGCTCCATTCCTTCACAGTTGGGTACGCAATACATGAATTTCCATACACTGCTTGCATTCGCGTATGAATCTGCAATGGCTGCACACCATCAGCGCATAAAAATTGTAGGACCGCACGCTGATCAAAGTTTTAAAAGTAAGAATCAAATTCAAACGCCAGAAACTTATTAATGTGTTGGTTACAAACACCACTAACATTAACAAACGTCATTTGAATAAATGCATTTGTTTTCAAGGCTAAGCTGATCAAAGATGGGTTTCAGTTGAACAACTCTCATATTTTATAAGAAAAAGTACTACTGATTTAAATCGGGAGATCAAGCAAGTAACAATAGTGGTCTATATCGACCAAAACAACCTTAAGAATAACAATTATTTAACTACTCCATTGTAGTAAAGCAAATCAGTACCGTGGAGGAACCAATTACCTTGCCGTACGGTCAATGGTATGATTTCGACCTAATCTGCAACACGCTATTAATTAAAATCTGAACATTCAGCAGAGTTAACCGATAAAGTGATAAAAAGATGTTCATTATTCGTAGCATCATCGTAAGTGGTGCTGAACCGATGTTAGACGTCATAATGACTTTCATTTGGCCAAATGTGTGTCTTGTGTGGGTTAAAACTTTCTTTGCACATTTTCTAATTCATTAAAGATTCCCAAAAAATTCACCAATTTGTTGGTGAATTTTATCCCCACTCTGTAGGCTGAACGCGTTGGATATAATAAACCATACGAATACTCTCTTACAGTAAGGTAGGGCATGATCACGAAGAACTAAATGCTTTATAGAGTAACATATGGTATATTTATGATCTGATCTACTAACATGTCCTAAA
>JABXWE010030530.1:0-17955 GCA_014611495.1 Limonius californicus
ATACTGCTGACACTTTAGGGTATTGCTGAAACCGCCAAATAATGTTCAATATGGAAATTGTTTAAAGAATATGGTTCTCAACGATAGTTTCACTACAGAAAATACAAAAAAAAAATAATTTATGTGTTTTCTTCGAACGCTTCTTATGTGCGTAAACAGATACCACAAAGTTCATTTTTAATTCCTAGGGTTTCAAGTAGGATATTTTAGTTGCAATACAGAAATCGATTTATTCAAGAAAGCAATAGTAATACGCAGTAATACCAGGTGCTGAAAAGGGTTTAGATTATACTTTTTTTCGAAATGATGGTAGTTATCCTTTGCCACACATGTAGCCGATCAACTTCTTCGCTAGATATGCACCCACGTATCATAACAATGGCTGGGGTTTTTATTGCTGGAAGTACGCATGTGAATGAAAATTCCTCCCAAGGAAATGGACATATGTATTACCAGCATGATTATTGATATCAAAGGTGCATACTTATTCTATATAGTACCTTTTCTCACTGTTCTGGTGTCCAACCTTGCGCATTGCAATCGCTAGAGGCCTGTTTCTCAAAAAGCAATGGTTTCTTGCGTGCTCTACATCTTTCTAGTCCAAAACTAGGAAGTCTTATTTTCATAGTAGATGTACACAAACTCACAAGTTTCAGTAGCTTTTGGCCTCAATTTGGTCAGTTTTATAATATTGAGGCTCTTACCAGCCAGATTCGTTCTTCTTAATACAGCGGCCACTTCGGGGTTTATCATCAATTTGTCCAATTTCGTCAGATTTCCTAATCACTCGAACGACGGTTGATTGATTATTGCATACTCTTAGTCGCATAATTTTATCTGTTCCTTCTGCGAGGATCACCATCATCATCATCATATTTGGCGCTACAGCCCTTGGTGAGCTTCGGCCTCTTCTAGGGGGGTTTCCCAGGCATCTTTATCCTGCGCTTTAACTCTCCAGTTTCTGACACCGATATTCTTCAGAACCTTTTTCACTACATTAAACCTTGGTTCTCTCGACTCTGGCTTACCCATCAGATAACATTTAAATCCTAAATTAATGTCCTAGACTCTGTGTGGGGCTACATACATAGGGTACCAGTTTGAAAATGTACACTTTGTTATATCTCTGGAAGTAAAATAGGTATTGAACTTCTCTAGAAAACATTTCTACAACATGGGGGGAGAATCATCGTTACTTATACGGTGATTTTGTCCATTAAAGCCATCAGGCTCTAGGTACCCCATAAAGAATTTCAAATGGTGCCACCCACTTTGTGATACGTTATTGAAAAGCAAAATGCTATTCAAAGTAGCATATATTATCCCCCACTCATTTCAGAAAAATAAAAGGGTCTCCAAGATCTCTAGATTTTGACCCATTAGACTTCTTGCTGTGGGACCATTTCAAATCTGTTGTCTACAAAACTTAGGTTCACTCCATCATACAACTACGACAAGGAATAGTTCAGGAGTTTCGAGGTATTCCACAACAGACCAAACTGTTCATAGAGAATTTGGGAATAGATTTGACTATTACCTAGAGAATAATGGGCATCATTTTTGAACTAGTATTTTGTAAGGGTTTTTGTTTGAGGTATCACAAGGTGGGTGCTACCATTTGAAAAGTTTTTGTTAGGGTACCTAGAGCCTAAGAGGTTGAATGGGGAAGGTTACCTTATGAGTCATTATGATTCCACCTCCATCTTGCAGAAACGTTTTTTAGAGAAGTTCAATACCTATTTTATTTCCAGACATATAACACATTTTACGTTTTCAAATTGGCATCCTATATAAAATACAGAGGTATTTCTCATATAAAGAAGTTTTGAATGGGCATTAAGTTATCTCTAAACATATAATTATTTTTTAGAATAATACTAACATTAATTATTATTACTAATACCATTGTGATGATACAATATCTAAATATACTATTCCTGAAATGATGTCAGAAAGCTACATTCAATTCCAAGAAACTGTTACACGCTTTAGAGATGCAGAACTTTTTCACACCACTGTATATCTAAATGGGCACTATCTTCTTCTATCAGATACTGATAACCTATTTGTAATAGTGCTCCCGTATTATGCGTAATAGAGCAGAAAACGTTACCACGGATAAATTCTTTGTTTTAAAAGCAAACATTTAGCAATTTTGCTATCGCAATTTGTACTGACACCATGCGCCGCCCATAAATCTCTTGCCTATCTGAAAGTATCCAATACTAAAGCAAATAAATTAATGTTAAGGGAATAAACATACACAGAGAGTCGAGATAACCAAGTTTCAGTTAAATGGAAATACAATACAGAGTTTGAACGGCAATAAAAGCGGTAAGTCACGTCACAGACCGTTTATTTCGCAACCAAGACACCCCGCGAGAGTCCATCCACCGCTTAACGGTCAAATCAGCTATTAAAGATATGTTAACTGACCATAACGCGAGCCGTAAACCGAAGGGATCGTGTATTATTCAGGGCCGTGCATTCGTATTGCGCGATTAGCAAGGTGCTAATGTCTTGTTTGTTCGAACGGACTAAATTATTTTCGAATGCCGCTACATATTTTATTTTTATTGCGACTTTTATTTGCTTCCGTACCCCTTTATTTACCTCGCGCTTTATATCTCCTTTATCAGAAGCTTAGACGCTCGGAGAAGCCGTTTGTAGGGAAATTGGCAGAAATGGGCCAAGTAGGGCTGAGATTTAAAAGAAATGGGAATTTTTAAAGTTTTAGTTAACGTTGAGGGGCTTAGTCTAAAAAAGCAATTTGGTACCATTCTGGAAACCGTAGCTTACTACAAACGAAAAAAGAGAGACCAATCATCACATCATTGGCTTTACAGCAAATAATTAACATTGGGAAACTAATAGTCAACTTGTTAGGATAATGAGAAAACCACACACGGAGAGTAAAAAAGAAACGCAGATCTATAACGCAGATTAAAAAAAACTTGTCATGAAAGCTTTTCGGGAAGTGCTTATCTGAAGCACAGGAAAGATATGTTTAACTGTTTTGAATTACATCACGCAATATTTTTAAAATACACCTATTTAATGGTAGTTTCGTCCAAATTCGATAAAGTACGAAGGGGTTTACGCCAAAATCGAAAATTTTTTTTAAAGGATGTGATTCAAAACTTTATATATACTTTATTACACCTCTGCATCGAAGCATAAAATCTTGCACGAGAAAAACTGTCTTCCTGCTGTCTAAACCAGTTTAGGACACATATTTTAGGTGCATCTCCTTGAAATCCTTTTCCTCCAAGATTACTTTTAAGATCTCCAAACAAAGAATCTGAGGGAGCAAACTCTGGACCATAAGCTGGAGGCTGTAGATTGTCCCAGCACAATATGTTCAAAGAATGGTTGGTAATCTTTACCGTCTGTGATCTGGCATTGCCTTGTTGAAGGGTTATTCCACTTGGTAACAATCCCCTTCATTTTTTTTTCGAATTTCTTGACGAATTTTGCCAAGGACGTTACAATAATATCCACTGTTTATTGTCTGGCCTGGTGGTAGAAAATAGACATAGTCCCAAAATACGGACGCCAAAATCTTGCCATAGAGACGGTACTAATTTGATTTTTACGGTGCGGGGGAATCCGAATGTTTCCATTGAATGCTTTGCCTCTTGGACTCAGGAATATGGCAATGCACCCACATTTCATCACATATTACAATACGTTCCAAAAATACCTGATGATGAAATTTGGAAGAGTGTCCGTTTCTGATCTTCAGAAAGTTGATGTGGCACCCACTTTTTTAAAGTTGAGGTGTTTATGGATGATTTTTTCTACAGACCCAGTATTAAAATTTGCTACTTTCCTTATTTCCGAAACAGTATATCGACGATTCTGCTTAATCAAATCATCAATACGTTAAATAACAGCAGGAACGACTTTTGTTGTACTGGAACCTCCTCTTCCGGGATCATCACCTACACTTTCGCGGCAATTTTTAAACCGAGCAGCGCACCCTACCACTTACGACTTTTTAAGTGTACTTTGACCAAATTCTGCAAGAAGTAAAATTTCATCAGATTACCTATATTTTGTTTTTAACGAAATGCCAAAATTGTAAAATGAAAAATGATATTGCTGATTTGTAAGTTAAGTATAATCTTATAACTACAATACCTACACCTGCCTATAAATTCGAACAATTTTGTATAATCTTAAGATTAAGCTTCATATTCGTAAATAATCCAAGAGAATATTTAAGGGAATTTAAGAGAATTTAATAATTCTTCCCTTGATTTTGTGTCTTATTAATTCGAAAATAACAATTCAAAGGCATTGTACTAAACAGACGACCTTTTCTCGAAAGTCATATTTTCTTTAATACTTAACCGCAAACAGGGCATTGCAGCGACGCGGTTTAGACCATTGGATATCACTCAGCAAAATAAATCTTCCGTTTAAAACCAGCAAAACGAACATAACTGCAGAACTTTACACCTATTTTCGCTCTCATAAATTAAGGGTCATACAATAATATGCAAGTCAGGACAAATTTCCCTTTACCACATATTGAACGTATCCTGAAAAAGTTGCCTTTAATGCTTTACACTCTTTAAAATATTGGATAGTTGGGTATTTCCGCAACTCTGCGCTCAGTTACTAGTGTCCTCGAGCTAAATAATCATTTCAAAAAGTTTCCCTCCAATTGATTCAGGATTTAAATTTTCAACAGTAGATTCTTTTGCTTGTCCATTTTATTGTTTGTGGATATGTGATTCAAAAGAAATGGATCAAGTAGGACGATTAATTAAATTGGAAAACATGTGTGAAGCTATTTGACAGTTAAATTTTCTGTAACCTAAATTTAAGTAATCCATTCTAATTGTAAAGCATTATTTTAAAAGTTTTGATTTGGAATCATATTTGTGCCATTCTTCTAAACTATACTATGCCTTCTTCCGAAATGGACAGCAACTTTGAATTCTACTTGAGGTTTGTTAAACCCCTAATCCTGAACCTGCAAAAACCAGAAGGTACGTTGTTTTCGCAATCGGCTTGACATCATTTGTATTGGCACTTCCTAACAGATAGGTTCTCGGCGGCGGCATGGGTTCAGAAGCTGATGGACGAACACTCCGGCAGCGAAGATTTAAGAACCAACTACCTTAAACTGTTGCTGTTTGTCCTTCAAAGGAAAAAGCTTAGAGGAATTTTCTGTGAAAACCCAAACCAGAGCGAAGGACTCAAGCAGCTGTCAGAGGCCAACGTATATTTTTGTTTTCTTTAATGTTTTGAAGTTCAAATTTATACATTTTTAGTTGCATGAAGTTGCAAGAGATTTATTGGATGCGGAAAAACAAATACGGGAGTCTCCGGAATCCGGCGATTATCCACCATACAGTACGGATTATTCCACAGATCTTCTGGAATATTCGGCCGTTCAATATATACCAAATTTTGGAGTTCACGCTTATTATGCTATTTCAAACGAACCTTTACCGGCATGGGATCGCACTGAGAAAGCAGTATTTCCGAGAGGTACCTTATGATTACATTTTTCCCCTTTCAATCTTAAATCGCGATTTTTTAATTAATCGAGAGTAAAATTAATACTAACTAACAGTGACCACTGATCGTAACCACCAAAACCTATCATTACTGTTGGCCGCTATTAGAAATGCTTTGCGTTACAATATCCACCAATCCGTGGTTGCAACACCTATCTTGCTCAGTTTGGAATTGATCCTCAATCGCAATACACCATGAACATTACACGCTGGTCATACCGTATACTTATAGTAACCCAAACTTTTACTACTCGTAACTTTTGCCTTATTCACAACTCTTAGTATTATCTTCAATGTGTTTTTGGTTTGCACATGTCATCACCTTCTATGGCTTATACGGCCATCTACGTCAGTTTGGGACAAGCTATAAATCATAACGACCACCATCGACTTTGAACATAATATACAATTTTACTAACGAATATTTTCACCAGTAGTATATAACTCTTATCTTGGTGCCGTCTCCTAGTACTGTTTTGATCTGATTTTATTACAAACTGTACCGATACGTTTGGTTACAAAGTCCACTTTGATTACTTAGTAACTGGTCATGAATCCTGACAACCACCATGGACATAGCATCTTCCACATACTATGATGCATACTTACACAACACAAACATTTACTGGTCGTAACGTCTTAAATCGTTTTTGGTTACCAACCCATTACTCCTTTTGGCTACAATATCCACCTCCAATGGTTTGAAAATACGTAAATGCCACTGCAATTCTTACAAGACTGCGAACATAATACGGCGATCAAGGTTTTTCTAAGAGTCGGACGTTCGAGTGGTTGAAAACGTTTAGAGACTGAAGAACACGTGTAGGGAATGAGTCTCATGTACATGATGCCGTCAATTTATCACAATTTTCAAATTAGTGTCACATATGTTAATGACAACATAAAACAAGGTAAAGTATGGTGTTGTTAATGTCAGGTAAATTCCGCTCTTGTTGACCGAAGAAAACAAGTTGAACCGTTTGTAAAGAACTTCTTATTTACTGTACCAATATGGAAAACAAGGACATGCATGAATTTTTGACTCAATTGTGACAAATGATGAAACCTGGGTACATTATTTTCCTCCAAACCCAAGGAAAGCAAAAACTATGTTATCAACAGGTAAGGTGATAACAACATTTCTGCAGAACGTCCTACAATTAATACACTAATAACTATTATTAGACCCTTTTGCATGATATAAGAAAGGACGTGGTCAGCAATAAACGTAAGAGAAGACAAAGTTCTGTTTGCTTTTTCCTAGACAATAAACAAACTAGCGGAAGTTTTTTCCGCATGTAGTATGCAGTCTTGATCTTGATACCTCGAATTCTGGTCATGGATCTTCATATCCACCATGGACATAACAACTTCCACATAACATAAGGCATACTTATATAACGCAAACTTTTACTGATCATAATGTCTTTAATCGTTTTTGGTTACCAATCCACTATTCCTTTTGCCCACAATATCCACCTCCTTTAGTACGAAACCGGTTATAAAACGCAACGACCACCATGGGCTTAAGACGGTAGCCTTGTATTGCCTGTGATCTAGTTAAGTTACCAATCAACCAATACCTCTGGCCACAGCGCCTACCTTGGTCAGTTTTGACCTGTCAAAAATCGTAGCTACCACCATCTAGGACACAACACCTAATACTGCTAATACTTTGTTTCGAATACAAATCTCGCCAGTACGTCCAGCTACAATTCCTAATTTTGTCAGTTCGAAACAGGTCATAAATCACAGTAACTACCATGGACATAATACGCTGATCATAATATCCACCTAATATAATGAACTCTTAGTGCTATAATAATCTGTCCTTGCCATCAAGATAGTTTAAAGGCTTGAAACTAACAAGGTTTAATGCAGTATTTGGGCTGTTGGAAGGAAATACAAACGTTAATATTTGGGTACCATGCCTAACCTAAAGCTTTAATAAAATTCCAATATTTATGGAACTTCGTTTAACTATTTGGAAAGACAGGTCTATATTGAAAGACAGCTGTGAGTACGTTATGCTATGTTATAACAAAAAATGTCTAATGTAGTATTCAGCATGTTGGCTGACAATATATGCGTTGATATATGTATGGTATATAAGCTATAGTTTAAATTAAAGTCGAAAATTTATGAAACTGTCATGAATATAAGGAAAAGAAGAGCCATCTTTCAATTCCAAGATTAGCTGCGAGTGTGCTATAATGCTATAACAAAATAAATCTAATATAATATTTGGCATGTTAGAAGGAAATACAAAAATTGGATATGTACTATACATAACCTGTAGTTTAAATAGAAGGGATGTACATATTCAAAGGAAGTTTCATCTTCCATTTCCGAGTTAAGCTGTTAATAAATATACTACTCGTCACGTTTAAATGAACATACTTTTATTAAAATTGCTTATGTACTTACAGGCCTTGTTAGAAAGAGTACGACACATGTCAAAATAACCAGCAGCAGATTTAGCGTTACAGAATCCGCACCATCACTAGACGAACAGGGTACGGAAGCAAACAAACCTATACTACAAATCAGATCAAGGAACATAATAAAAAGTCAAACTACAGTACGCTTTCATACAAAAACGAGAACGGATAAACCGAAACATTCCGGTAGGGCTAACTTAAGTTTCTTTAAACCATCCAAACATATAGTTACCTTTTTACTAGATGGAGATAATATGGCCCATAATGAAACTCGCAGTTACACTCCCAAAAATGAGACAAGGTATTATCTAATATCGTTTCTTCACAAAGCGTTTAATAAATGCATTTTCATAGGGGAGCTTCTGCTAGAAGGGGAATGATGGCCAAAACACCTTTAGCAACGCCGCTAGGTTCGATGGTTAAAGAAAACGAAGGCGAGATTAGGGAAGCCCCCGTTTGGGGATCAAATTTGATAGGCGTTTCAAAACCTCCGCCGCCCTGGCATGTCCCGGATATACCAGAAAGAGATACAATTTCTTTTGATTCTGATATTGGAGCTTCACCAGCATGTTCGTTGTGTCGTAATTTACCTAAACTAATTACCTTGCCCCGCCGATCCCGATCACCAAAAACGCCATCTCGATGTAGACAAAATCGATGTAATGAGAGACGTCAAACTACATGCTTACCTTGTCGACGGCCAGTCTCAGAACTACGACCTTGCTCTGCCGCAGGGAAAGAAAATTATTACTTTTCGAATTACCAGACTAACTATTTTGAAGCTGTGTCTTTGTCTGATGCTAATCTACAGGTTGAACCTATTTGTTTACCTCCCGAGAACTCATCGCCTACGAATCGAATACGTCTTTTAGACATTCCCTACGGAGGCGATATGCGGTTATCAAGAGAAGAATCTTCTATCCCCATGCATGAAGGAATCTATGATTTACCTCACAGGTCGGCTAGTCCTAGTAGATGCATAAATGGAGTGCCTCGATCAAGAAGTCCCATCCCAGCGCCTGTGTACGAAGGCAGTATCTTCCCAGCTTCCATGTATGAAGGAAATTCGTTTCAGGTGCCTCCTAATTTTGACACTTCGGTTGAAAGAGAAATGCAGGTTTATGAACCATATCAACGAATAGCCGACGCGATGGGTGGTCAAAGCTTTGCTGAAATTCAGCAAGATTCTAAATTTATGTATCCTGACCAACGTGCTGGCAGCATTGCTCAACCGAAAGGGCAAACTCTTCCTCCCATACCCGAGAAGGAACAGGAAGTCCGCAATATTCAGCTGCTTAGAGAAAACCAAGCGGAAGTTGACCGTATTATTAGGAAAACCATACTAAATACTCAAAAAATTGATCAAGATTTGCAAGCGTTTGACAGATTCATCACGGAGTATGAGAAAGATAAGAATGATATATAATGTTGTAGCAGAGGGAAATTTGTAATAAGTGGTCGTTGTCAAATGTTAGCAGGTGTTAATATTTCATATTTGTATTATTATCTCTGTTATAACCAAAAAATCTGCCAACGTTACTATGGGTTGTTAGGAAATTATGAATTAGAAGGAATGTAAATATATCCTAGCTACTTGGAAGCATTAGTTTTATTTTAACTTCGTTTCTTCCAATTGAAGATTACGTACGAGTGTTTACAATATAAATAGAAATGTACAAATTAAAGCCTCGTCTAAAACAATCCCAAAATAAAATTAATTAAAGTTGGCCATGACTCTTATTAAAGTATCCTGGCAATTGTTGTATATTATTTTGACAGTTACCGTTACGATGTCGGAAAGTTCTGTTTATTGTAGCGTGTAACAGTGCATGAAAATCAAATTTCTTGCGAATGAAGCATAAACACTACTGAAATTCTTACAAGCTGCGAGCACAATACGAAGTTCAATGTCTTTCTAAAAGTTGAGTGTTTAAGTGGTCGAAATGTTTTAGAGACTGGAGAACACGTGTAGAACATGAGCCTTATGTACGTGAGCTGCAATTTCAGTTAATCGTGAAAATCAAGAAAAAGCTATTGCTCTTATTTCAGAAGACGTGTAACAGTTCGTCAAATTTCTCAAAATTTACAAATTAGCGTCGGAAGTGCTGAGGACGTAATATAAAACAAGATTAACTAGCGAAAGGTGCGTGCCAGGTAGATTCCCCTCTTGTTGACCGAAGAACACAAGTGGAATCGTTTGTAAAGCGCTTCTTCTTTACTGCACCGATATGAGAAATAAGAAGATGAATGAATTTTTGACTCAGTTGTGATAATTGATAAAACCTGGTTACTGTAGTGCGCGTTTTTAATTGCCACGTTCTCCTAAAGCTTGTTTTAATCTTTGTATTGGAGTCTGGAATTTTACCAGATAACAATAGTACATTATTTTATTCCTGAGTCAGAACGTGCAAATATGCAGTGGTGTCTCACCACATCTCCAAATCCAAAGAAAGCAAAAACTACGTTATCAGCTAGTAAGGTGATAACAACATTCCTACAGAACGTCGTGCAATGAATTCACTAATGACTACTATTAAACACTTTTGCTCGATAAAATAAAGGAGGCGATCAGAAATAAGCGGAAGAGAAGACAAAGTTCTGTTTGCTTTTTCCAAGACAATGCTGTAATGCTCTCATATTGATGCAAGAATAATTGTTCTATAAACAAACTGGCGGGACCTTCTTCCGCATGTAGTCCTGATCTTGATCCCTTGGATTTTTATTTGTTTGAAACTCTGAAAATTTTTAGTAAAGTGAAAGTGATCGGACAAGTCGCACTGCAGAAGGCTGTAACGCCGCAACCGTACACTTTTGTATATAGGTAAGTTGGGTTAAATCGTCCTATTTTGGTCTCAGGAATATGATGTAGCGTTTTGTACCCACCTTTTAGACACCTTGAATACATTTGTTGGTATTTACTTTAAAATATAGCTATTTACTTTTTTTTAAATTCTGAGTGAAATATTTTAATACACTATCTCCATGGTTGGCTATTTTCAGAGTTATTCTTAGTCAGAGTAGTTGATTTCATTTTCTTATCTTTTGGAAAAAACGATAAGCATTATCAATTCTACATTGTTGATGCCACGTGCATTACCTTCTAACAAGTTTGGAATTTCGTAATTTTGTTCTACGTGTTTGGCTACACCGAAAACATTCTTTGTGGTAAATTCTTTATGTTAATATCTACTCAATATCGTGCACATAGGCGGAACTTTGTTAATAATGACTTCCTACAACTCGCTACTGTTTAAACAATACTACAAAGTTTGATAAACTTTAAATACTAATAGCACAGAAACTATATGTTTGAGGATAAAATATTAGTCTTGATTGTTTAGTGTTTCAACCATATTAGATACATCCTGTGTAATTAACTAAACTGAAATCTATTTCCTATAATAAACATGCGAAACAAGGACAGGTAACGAAAGATAAATCAGCAGATCTAATCGCCTTACCTTAAGAGGTACAACTGAATACCGGTAGGAAATTAATATACCTTGTGATAGAACAGAGAATTATACCTCCGCATGTATGTACGAGTACTACGCATCCGAGGTAGTAACCTACAGTGCAGTGGTGTGAAAAAGTTCTGTATCAGCTGCACAAATAAGATAAATTGCAGTTTAAATCAATTTTTTCAAATATTTTTCATTTCAGCGCTACTAATATAATACAGGTACTAAAACACATTACTAGTAATAATAACCCAAATGTTGATCCATAAAAAAACAGAAACAATTCGATATATAAAATTTATTCATACAGAAACATTGTACATTATGTATAATAATATAGTCCACGCCAAAACGTTTACGACGATACACACTAATTAGTTCTAAACTATTTTAGTACTTAATAGACCATTCTTTGTTTTTAATAACTAATTCACATCTTTTTGGAATAGAAATCACCAGCTTTTGTAATTCTTCCTTCGTAATGCAGCGATACCAGGCATGAATTAGAGATTCGATTAATTCCACTTGTTTTGTGGGATTTGTCCCATCCAAGATTGAACCACCTTTGCTCTGTGGGAAGGAGCATTATCATCTTGAAAGATAAAGGTTTTGTCAGGAAATAACTCTTTTCCATTAGGCAGCATCTTTTCCTGTAGGACATCAATGTATTTGGTTGCATTCATCATGCCAGATGCAACATGTAGTCTACCAACACCTTCAGCAGACATGTAGCCCCATATCATGATAGAGGTTGGATGTTTAATTATTGGCAGAACACACTGCCTGAAAATTCTTCTCCAGGAAATATCTTAACATATGTGTTTCCAGTATGATTGTTAATGTTAAAGGTAGATTCATCATTAAATAATAGCCTCTGCCATTATTCTTGAGCCCAATGGCGATGATTCTTTATCCACCTCAAACGGTTGAGTCTATGTTTTTTTGATAGGAGGGGTTGCGTCCGGGCTTTGCAACCCTTAAGTCCACATTTAAGAAGTCTCCGTCTTACTGTAGAAATGCATATACTTACACCAGTAGCTTCGGACCATATTTTGGTTAAATCTGTCGAATTAAGACTTCTGTTTGTCTGGCTCTCCTCCGCAATACACTGATGTTTTTTTGGACGGCCACTGCGGGGTTTATCTTCAATTTTTTCCTTCTTACAGTATTTTTGATAACTCTAGTAACTGTGGATTGATTTCACTGTACCTCCATAGCAATTTCAATTTTTTCAATTTTCACAGTACATTGAATATAATAAATACAAGTCAACTTAAAATTAAGCCTACCTATATAAACACAGTTCAATGGCTGTTTAGGAGTTTCTTCCTCTTCAGCAGGGCACTTCCATAGCTATTTCACGACTGGAAGCGCCTAGTTTATGATGAAAAATTATTTCATATCGATAATTTGAACGGTTTCTCTTCGGATGGCATTTTGCCACTGCTAAAGACTTGCAAAATGCAACTGAATAATCCATAGTACCTGCAGGTATATATATAGACTGTCGACAGTCGTATTACAAAGAGCACCAGCAGAAAGTTATCCCGACAATACCTAAAGATGGCAAAGATGACTTTGCCGAAACGTCGCCAACACAACCACCCGGTCCGTCCGAGGACCAAGAAGTTGCTACGCGGAACAATTCCTGGAAGCCAACCACAGCATACACCACCCGCTGAAATCTCAAAATTGTATATATTTATAGGATGTTTCGAAATTGCACGGCACTATTTTATGGATGTGTTCTCCACCACGAAATAAACAAAAAAGTTCATACAAACATATGGCTCAAAATAATTTATTACCGAGATATTGAAAGTTAAAGATATTTATTTAAAACAAAACATGCAGAGTAACTGTTCAAAGTGGTCTCCATTTTGTTGAATGCAGCATACAGCACGACGAATCCATGATTTTCTGGCACGCTTTATAACATCAGGACGATCCTTGATAGTTGCTGCTACTTCCACGATGTGATTCCTTAGCTTTTCGTGTGCCAATAGACATAGTATCTTCTAGTCTGAACAACGTTTCCCGAAGAGAACAGTTTTCTCTTTAGGAAAGAGAACAACTTTATTTGTGTAAAGTCAGGTGAATAGGGTGGGTGATTGATCTCAACAACGCTGGGTTACATAATAAATGACTCTGAAATCAGTGCAGGTTGGGCAGGTGCATTGTTAGAAAAATTAAGTACCTTTATCTCGATATTGTTGTGGCATTCTGTTTATTACTTCACCCTAGAATGCACTATTTGGTATTTGTGTTTGGGGCACAAAATATTAAATAATTTAATACTTGCATCAAATAACAATGGTAGCAGAATCGACAACGTGTCGTTTTGATTGTCTGGAAATTGGTATATACAGGGAATTTTTCTTTTTAGTATACATTGCCTATGTATACTTTTAAAAAGAACGCGTCAATTATGCCTATTATGTAATGCAACCAACTATACAGACAACTGAAGCATGCTGTGACCAAAGCAATCAAATTAATTCAATGTTAAAAAATAAAATTAGTCTTTATTTAGTGTCTTTTTGCGTTTTTATACAACCATGTACAGTAAAGACGAAAAAGTGGAAATTCTAATGTGGTATCAGAATGGTAACAGCTTAAGAACTGTGAGAGATTTATTTTCAGTAAAATATTCAGAAAGACCTATTCCTTGTATTCCAACCATACAAACAATTGTTAGAAAATTTAAATCAGAGGGATGCGTAATAAATTCCCATAAAATAAGAACTAAAAGTAATCACATTTTAACCGAACAAATGAAATTAAACATTTTATACTACGTTGAAGAAATCATAATTAATAGTTATAACAAAAAATAATAATCAAAAAAAAAAGTTTGCGATGGCCCGGAATTGAACTCGGATCAACTGCTTGGAAGGCAGCTATGCTGACCATTACACCACTTTGCCGCTGATGTATTTGTTTTGTACAAAAGAAATATAATGTGCACAGACCTTACGGAAACATCACCCTGTCAATTTGCATTTAACAAAAAAGTCATCATCTGTGTCCTATATACAGGGTGAAACACATATTTAATATAAACACTGCATCAACATAACCTTCATACTCAAATAATTCACAACTATAGTGACGTTTGCTTCTGATTTTTAGTTGTCGGTATAGTTGGTTGCCTACACAATAGGCGAAATTGACGCGTTCTTTTTCAAAGTATACATAGGCAATGTATACCAAAAAGAAAAATTCCCTGTATATTTATTAAGCCTCTAAAACAAATTGAGGAAAACTATCCCGGTTTTGAAATAAGTTAATATATATTTTATTCTGTAAAGAAATTAACAGCAACAGAAAGACGATTGAAATTTGAGTAAATAACTCTATAATTTCAGTTATTAATCAGAATTTAGAAGGTTGCTACAGTTTTTGTATTGTTTTATTGAGAATGTATAGGACTATGCGTAGTCGTTGAATGCCATAAATTATTTGTGTTGTATTTGAATCACAATTAATTTCAAATATCAGTAATTCTCTTCACATAGCTATTTTTAAATATTATGCTTGTGTAAATCGTAATGCTGACTGGATTAACTATTTGTATGTTTCTCGGTTCTCTTCACACTGTATTATACTCCTTGTTATATAATTATAATTCTCAAATGCACCATATGGCTATTCTTACATCCAATGTGCAGCTGAAAATTGATTTATCTACATATGGTTTTGCGGCGACGCCGCGTAATGGCGTCGGCGATTTGTTGATTAAACAAACAGGCGTTAGTTTGTTAGTTAATTTACGAAATTAATTGTCAGTAGTACCTTGAGTTGGAAAACTTTATTTTAAATGTAATCAAAAGTATATTTAACAGTTTAATGGTATGCAAGCACAACACTTTCTTAAATGATTATACTGTGAAGGATCTACACTAAGTCGATTTCATCAGTAGCGCTAGTTGTACACTGCAAAATGCTTCCTTTTCAAGGGCACTATTTGAGTAAATTATAAAAGACAGAACAAAAAGTATCTATTATGAAGCATAAGAGTATGAAGAAAAGCAGGGTCAAATACAAAGCAGAAGACGAACTGAGAAAAACAAACATGGTATTTAATTTTTTTTATTGTAGATACGTGATATTGCAAGCGGTTATTTATCAGGGAATTTCACACTTTTATATCATTACATTAATATCTGTAAATGTCTGTATAAGTTTGAACAGCCTAGGGCTGTGCCATGTAATTAATTAACTGATTACCCAAAACGTTGATTGTTTTAAAGGAAGTCGATCCATCGATTATTTGATTAAATAATAATTTAATTAATCTATTGTTATTATTTGATTAATAGATTATTCGATTATTTAATTAAATATCATTCGTATTGTTTGTTACTTATTATTCGATCAATTGATTGTTCAGCTAGTACACAAATATAATTTAATATATTAACCGATTATTTGTTTAATTAATCTATTAGCGTATTTGATATAATCTAGTATTCAATTAATTGTGTGTGCTTAACTGACTCATTGATTATTGGCATACTAATCATGTAACCGAGAGATGAAGAAAATAATGCTCAATTTAATTAATTAAATTGGCTGATCAATCGGTATAGTGACTAGCTATTCGCCTAATCGATTAATTGCGTATTTGATTAACCGAATAATTGATTGCTTAATTAAGACGTTATATAATTAATCTTATATATATATTGCTATGTTATTTACCCTAAATTATGTTATGATCCTATACTATGATTCGATTATGTTATTTTTACTTCGTAATACTTAAATTATATTTAAAAGGATACTGTTTTTGATATAGAAATCCAGATTGCATCTGAAGTTGAGATTATTTAACTTGGTTGTTTTGTAAATTATGCTATATGAAAAGTAATTATTATTATAAATGATAAATGTAAACCTTGATTGATATAAAAGGTCTTGTCCGATTTTCGGAATGTACTACGATGTGACTTATTTGGTATCGGAGTGATGTGTTTGTGGATATTCCGTTGTGAATAGTGATGGGGATGTCTATGTTCCATAGTGATGATGAATTTGGGGTGTCCTAGGCAGTATTGGAGCCCTGAAATGTAAAATTGTTATAATTTTGTATTTACCTTTTGTAGATATGTTTGTATCAAGTTTAATTTGTGATTCAAGATGTTATTATGATTATAAATAATTTGTGTTACATTAGGGAAGTGTTGAAGTACCTTGGCTTAGTTAAATTGTGTTGTTTATTTATAAATAAAGAAATTTAGGTAAAGAATTTGGATTTTGAGGTTATAATTTGGTTATTGTTTATTATATTGTTGTTAGTAGATGTGCTGCATATACATGTTTGGTAATTGGGTTGTGTGTGGGGTTTTGTAACTGTTTTTCATAATTCTGTGACTCAATTGAAGAAAATTGGATAAATTTAAATTTTTAACCACATGTAATTTTTTTATCACAAATATTAATGTAATTGGTATTAAAAGATTTAATTTTGTAGAGATCACAAATTTGATTTTTGGTTTGTTAATTTGTAAATTGTTTATCTTGTTATATGCAATTTTAAAGTATTTCAAATGATATGTTGATATAAAAGATAAATTTCTGTAAGGCGATTGGTCCATTTTTGGATTGAAGGTGATTTTTGGGCCCATTTTGGGAATTTAGTCTGGTTTAAATGTGCTTCAAGTGAAAGCACGCATTAATATTCGCTCCCAAATTTAAAATGTAACTCATTTAGGGTGATCATAGAAAATTTTGGGCGTGGCCAACTATTGTTCACAAATCACAATGTGTTTCTGAGGTTATAATTTTTATTTTGTGTTTAACGGAGTTTAATTAGTTTGAAAGTTAACTTATGTTAAGTATTTGTTTTTTTTATACTAATCATAATAAAACTTACCTGATGTTTATTCTTCGAAAGTGTTTTTAATTTAAAAAAGTTCCTGAAAAGTAAATCAATTAAAATCAGTAGAAGGTGTTTTCTGACGGATTAATATAGTGAAGTCACTTACCTGCATTACTTGATGCACTTCTACAAAATTAGTGAAGTGTTCCCTTGGATATTAACACATTTGCGAGAAAACTGGAAGAATCGCAACTTCAACGGTTTTCGGAAATGCAGCAAGGAACGCGTAGAATTGAAATGACAGAGAACAAGACCGCAAGACAGCAATCGTATGCAGTTTCGAGGAAATAAGATGTATAGTACGTTCCATAAGCATTGCAATTTTAGATAAGTTCACGAGTATTTTCTGTATTTATTTGTTTCATTCGTTATTATAATAATATGTCTATCTTGGGTGAAGCCACGAAAATCAATATTGCTGATGTAAATTGAAATTTAAGTTCTTTGTTTGAGATATAATTAATTTTAATTTTTATTATGGGCGCTACCAACGTGGAGTTTTGTTTATGAATTTATTTATGTTAATATGTACTTATTTTTACTATATTATATAGCATATGAATTTGGCTAGCCAACTTGGGGCTATTTGATTATTTATATTTTTAACAACTATCACAGCATATATTTATGAGGCC
>JABXWE010030531.1:0-15070 GCA_014611495.1 Limonius californicus
AGAGCTAATATAAAATTTCAGTGGTAGGTAAAGTGCCTCTTACGGTCAAGTCTGGTTAATGAAAATAATTCTGTGACTGTACTACATAATGATAAGTATGTGTACCAAATTCCAAATAAATATCCTTAGATTTGTGGAAATTACAATAAAAAGAAGAAATAAAAAATTTAACTTTAAGGCCCTATAACTTCTTAAGGACGGACTTTCTGCCTAGGAATATATATAGGTATATTAGGTATATTAGGTTTAATCGGTTTATTTTTACCTAAAGAATCTATGACTAAAAGCTGGCCTATTATTTTTGAGACACCCTGTATAATTTAAACATTCAATAAATTTCATTGGGAAAGGCGATCAAGTGGAGTCTGTTTAGAAACTCTGGTTCGCTAATGTCCGTGAATATGATGTACTTGTAGGCAGCCCGTTGATGCGCTTAGGAGCGGAAGAACGTGCGTAGAAACAAAGGAAAAGAACATTATGTTGCAATAGAAGGATAGTTTCACCATTTATTATTATCAATCGGATATTGTTATTAAAAACTCCAAGTCCCGATGTGATCACAATAGGCGGCGTACATTGCATTTATACAATATAGAAACATATAATTTCAGAATTTTATGTGCAATGAAAACTCGAAGAAACAAGAAACTTGATAGTCTTAAAACAACATTTTATAAAAGTTTGTTCAGCAATTAATGATCTTCGATAAACATGCAAATTCGGCTAGAAATATACAATAAAGAAGGAATAATATACAGTAAGGCCCCGTTTAACGGTTAGGGTGTGCTTCTAGAAGACAAAGTGGTAAACGAAACAGCGTTAAACGGGGTTACTTTAATAAATAGGAATAGATGACCACGCAACCAAGAGTATAAACAAGTTTTACTTTAATTTTAAGATATTTGTTTATAAAGTGGCAAAATATACATAAGAGAAAAAAATGATAGAGAGAGAGAGAGCAACTGCAAGAGACGCAAGCTCTCACTCGCACTCGTCCTTGAATCTTAGATTTCATTGGCAGAAAAATACTTAAATGCGATCAGCCGATTACAGAGCTATTATCTTTCGTGGGGAATGCTACACAATGTACGGGGAAAACAAATGCACGGACAAACATAGAGATATATTGTTTAGGGGAATTACAGGACTACGTTGAATCATCACCTTTCGCTGATTGGTTCGGATTCCGAAATTATATACCGCAATAAATGGATTCAACATGAATTTAATGCTTTTTAAGCATTAATCAGGTAATCAGTTAAAGGGGTCTTCCTGGATATATAGCTTCAAAATTCAGTTTCATAGCTTTTTCACCTATTTTGCAGAAGTTTTTAATTTTACATGTACTTTATTTAGTATAGAGTTAGTAGTTGTTTATAGCTTATATACAGTTTTTGGGTATAAGCGGAATGAAATTAGTAAGAAAGAAACGCCTAAAAGACGCCCTTCTTAAAAAAAAAGTTTAACCACTGTAATATGTAAGCAGTTGAACAAAGTTATATACCAGAAATACTTTTTTCAAAACTGTTATTTAATGATAATAGTATGGATAAACAATTACATATAGCATCAAAATTTAGGGTTATAACATTTTTCATTGGTTGTTTTTAATTATACGTACTAATTATTTCTTCTTCTTTTATTAGTTCTAAGACCTATTTTCCTGCTGTCTACCTGTCGTGGGATTCCGGCGTCCAAACCTCTGTCCATCTTTTAGGGGGTTGACCTAGAGGTTCTTTGGTTTTTAGCCTTTAGCCCATTTCGCCGTCTTCTCTGTGCCGTCCATCTGACTACATCGCCTATTTGTAAATCCGTTCTTATGTCGCTACTTCTGATTTGATCTCGCAGGTTAATCCCTTTTGGTTTTGGATGTCTCTACGCGAGTTTCAGCTGCATACGTCAAAATCGGACACACACACACACATGCTCACAATTATTTCGAGTATCAAAAGAACCTTTTAGCAATTATCACACGTAAACGTATATAAAGTCTTTAAAGACGTTTTCAAGAAATACTTTCTATCAGATCAGAACAGAACGTTTATGACTTCAAAATTTAGTATCAAAGTATTTTCAGAAAATTTAAATGTTTTAATTGTATATTGTAATTATTTCGAGTATATTTAATAGATTCTTTAAATCGATCTGTTAACCGTAATTTGAGTATAAACATAATTAGATTAATTAGTGAATTTTGAAATTATAAGAAAGCATACATAGACAAAAAGTAACAACTATTTCAACCGCAAGCACATGTAGATTTGTAAACAAAATCTTTGAAAACATTTCCAGATAACCGCTACAGTACAATTTTCAAAATTTTAAATCCGCCCAGTTGTTTTATTGTCAATTTCTTTGTCCATAATATGCATTACAAATTAATAGTAATTAGTATTAACATATTAGAAAAACAAATTACATTTTCTATATCTATTAAGATTTCCTATGTATATTTTAACTTAATCTTCTATCCCGACCAGATCAATGACAACACCTACAAGTCTTGGCGCACCCTGTATACTTTTATAATAATATACGGATACAAATACGTTTTCTGTGATGTCCCTGGATAAATATTTTTATTTGCAATGTTTCTGCATCTATTTATTACAAATAAGATTTTAAAGTCATTATTTGATTATGTTGACGCACATTTTGTATTGATATGGCATAACTTGCGAGTATAAAATGCACTTCAGACAATGGTCCGGTGTCAGCTACCTCATACATATAAGGTAGTATGTTCATATCCAACAGAAAAAATAAATAACCTGGTTTTCATTTAATTGAATTATGTATATAAATTGGATATTGCTTTGTGATGATCCAATACACGTAATAATAGTACAGTAATAGGAGAAATAGTCAGTACTAGTACCAGTTCCATGGCTATTTTAACTGGTAAAACTAGTTAATTAAGAATAATAATTCGAATCCAACGACAAAATGATAAAATATCCGATTTTGCAGTACACAGACCCCCATTAATTAAGACCAGAACTCTATATACCTAGTATGAAGTAAGTAAAACCCTTGGTTAAGTGTGCTCATCACTAGCTATTAAGTTCTAGTTGATTTTAACGAGGGATATCTAGTTATCGATTTATCATTTTATAATATTGCAATAACTCGTAATTTACGCCCACGTGTGTGTCTGCTCAAAACGGTACATTTGAAATGTTTCACATATTTGGAGCAGATAGGAGCAAAAAAGCTCCTTCGTTATTCAGAAGCAACGTATGCGGCATTTCTGTAAGGCGCCCACATTATCTCTCGCTGCTTAAGTGCGTTTCCTCACGCAACTGTATTCACGCACATCCACAAATCTGTTTGTTCAACCTTCGACGTCTGCCTCGTTAATTAAAGAAAAGGGGATTTGAAAAGGAAGATAGCGCGGATCGAAAAACTGTTATATCACACAAATTGGATTAACTTTACACAACTATGTCGTGATGGAATTGGCTCTAAATTATGTGCAAATTGCATGCAACGTACGCGTCTTAGACGAGATAAGCGAAGAAATACATATAAAATTTGCGTGTCCCTTCCTTTGTTATTCAACTTCTTCTCGTTTCGTTCTAAGCTTGGGACTTTCACAGAAATCGTTAAAAGCGGCTTGCTCGCCGGCAGATTGCATGTCTAGCGCCACCAACCGGAATACTCCGGGCATTATCCTGGTAGAGTGTCTTGTTTTAACTAATAGGATGCATATTGATCAGGTTGCAATTATGCAGTTACTAGTACTGTTTGTTTAAATCAACTAGTTCGATACACCACAAACAGTAATTAACATGGTAAACCCAAATTCTGGCATAGAAATCAATCGAACTACTACAAAACCGTTGAAAAATGTAATTTCATCAGTTATACAGAATCTCAAGATCAGAAGCAAAATAAAAATAAGGGCGAAAGAACTAAGAAGTGATGTGTGTGCGTCTAGAAACTGAAACATGCAATTTCAAAAACGCCTTGAATTGTTGTAGATGAGCTGAACGGCTGAAGTGCTTTATATCTGACAGTAGTGTCGGTTAAGAGAGACAAATTTGACAGCTCTAGCCCTGGAATAGAGAAATCTAGAAGGTTTATGTGCCTAAGAGCTGTGTCAGCACCGAGATTTTGGGATACAAAATGTAACTTATCTAAAAATTGTCACGTTTCATGAGAATTTGGTCATATCAAGAAAATTTTCCACTTTATCGAGAATTGTCAGCTGAATAAGGAATAGAAAGTGACCTGCGGGGTACATATTCAAGGTTAAGGTGTGGCTCTGTAATTTTATGTCATAAAATTGAGTTAACCGAACTGTGGGTAATTATTGTAATTACGTCCTGGAATCAATCGAGATTGTTATCATAAACCTCTAGTTGATACAAAATTGAGATTCTTAAAATTACTATGTTGTATATATTTTAAGCTAAAAGTTAAAACTTCATTTTTGCTAGTTCAAGCGTAAAAATATTTAATCAAAATACATGTTTTACTGTTTAGAAACGTGTTCTGTTACCTGTTCGCAGTAAAGTGCTAATTTTATTGATTTGTTAATTTGAACTTGTCGAACCCATTATCTGTTATGTAAATTTAAGGGAGCTTAACTTATCAAATTTATTCAGTCACTTCTAATTTGTTTGCTTGAAAATTCAGGGAGCGCCTTATCGGTCTTTATCTTACAGTATCAATAAATATATTTAATGATACACAATAATTAGATTTAGGGGAGCTATTGTGAAATTTTCATAATTTTCGCATGTTTTCTTCGTTTTTACTTTCCATATAGTATTTCCTGATTTATCAATATTTATTAAATTCTAATTTACATGTCTTTGGTTTATTAGTTTCTTGCAGTGTTCGATTGAATTATGTATTGGATTTACGCCCTATTCTGAATCCTTCCAATTTTACGTTTTTCAGTTTCAACAGTTAATGCTTTAATTTTTCACGCTCCTTTCTCCGCAAAAATGCTCACGAAATTACAGCTCTTTTGGGTTAATCCGCCTGCCATTGCATGATTTTATGCTAACTTTAGCTTCATAGATTTATATGAAGTACATACAATTTACATTTTGGATTAGAATTACTTGCTTTACTGAATATTCCTAAAATTAGGAAGATATATAACACCTAATATAGATACGATATAAGCATCGAGCTATCCCAGTACTAGACAGTTTTAGTCGTCCATCTTCGTCAAATTATATGTATATAATTAAACTTTCTCTGCTATTTATTATAAATTCTATAATTTCTGATGTGCTTTCCTTGTTTTATTACCATGTAATAATACTCTACTCAGGCCTGTTTTTTGATTATCAAAGGATTTGATGGAAATATTCATATCTTTCAATTTCAGAGGCTTATTTAAGACAGGAATGTAATTGTAACCAACTTCATTGAGTGGATGATCTCAAAATAAAAGGATCAGCTAAGTTGTTAATTATTAATGACGTCAATAATAAATAATTGGCATTTTCCCGAAGTTTTCTAGAACTGTATATAAATCACATTATTATTAATAATAATATTTCGTAGTTTTATAACTAGATCTTTTGCATACCAGAGTATTGTATCTGTACCTAAATTATGATTTAATAGATTCTTTATTATATATATAGTTAGCTTCAAACATTTAATATTTCCTTAATTTATTTAACGAGTTTCCTATACAATTTTGAACATTTCTAGGGTAACACTTCTTATGTTAGAAGAGAAGATTTCTTACTTTTTTTCGTCATTTTTGGATACGTAAAATAACCAAGAAGAGATAATTAATGATTACGCTAGGTGTATGTATTAATGTAAATTGTGTACTCTTATATTTCATAGATTTAATAATTATAAGATAGATATTGAATAAATAAACATACTGACATTTTTGGGAAATTTACCTCTTGCATAAAAATCATAAGTTTACAAACTCGGTATATTTCGATTTCTTGTTAATGTAGATTCTGTATTAGCCCGCAATTTCCCATTGTTGAGCAAGGGCCTCCCCCGTAAAGGGGGTTTTGTTGATCTACTCTTCCATAATGATGAATCCTCGTGGGAGAGAGGCCGCGTTAACGCAACCTTCGGGTCACCCATCCAAGTTAATGTAAATTAGGGTAAATTAATTAAAATATATTTTACAACTCAATTTTTACTCATGATAGATGCAAGTAATGAGTTACCTTATAAAACACGTCATATCCAAGGTGTTTGATTTACATTAAATAACGTTACTACAAAGCAAGCGATGGGTAGAGAGTATTGCATTTGGATCACCAAAAACTCGTTCTTGTATTGCTACTAAACTACGCTAAAATTTACTTATTTTCAAACACTATGGTTATTTGTTAAAGTAGTTATTTTAGACACTTCTCGCTATTTCTCAAAAGAAATACAACTTCAAAACTACTATACGATATATCCAATTTCCGCTTAGGATAAAGAACCTGCTAATAGTTTAATACTAATATTAACTATTTGTTTTCCTAGTAAATATGGAATATTTCGTTTATTACAGTAGCTACAAATGAACATAAAATTATCATATTATCTTTATCATTTTCATACAGGTCTAGTAACTATCATCGAATTACATAATTCATCACTATACAGGATGGCATAATAGTGCCATTTTGTTTCCTAATATTTTTATTATAGCAGCTTGGAGGAAACTTTAAATACAAACGTAGTTTTCTTGATTACTGTGCATAACCGAAAATTGTATTGATTAATGTATGTATATTATGAGCAAAGATCCATTAAGGACCACATTTAAAATTATAGTAGTCCGCTTTATGTCGGCCATTTTTTTGAACACACAAATGTAATCCATTCATAAAGGAATTGTTCACATTTCTCAACATTCCAGGTGGTATGTCTCTAAAAGCATGTTGAATTCGCATTCACATATCTTCTCTCGTCGTAGGAGGAATTCTGCAAACTTTATCTTCTGCAGACTCCACAGAAAGAAATCTAGTTTGGCCAGGTCGGAGGACCCTGCCGGCCAAGGCATTGGACCTTCTCTCCCAATCCGGGGTTTGTTAAATTCAGCGTTTAAAACGTTTCTAGTGTCTAAATTGTAGTGTGAAGGGGCCCCGTCATGTTAAATGAAATCCAAAAACAGTGTTCTAAAAATTGTAAATATATTTGACCATTGAGGTGTTCTTCAAAAAAGTATGGACCAACGACATGTTCGCCTACAATTCTTCTCTATTTAAGGACATTTAAGGACCATCGACGTTGATTATCCACTGCTCTTACAAATGACGGATTTTCCGTTAAATAATAGTGGAAGTTGTGACGATTCACATTCCCATGTTTATGATAAGCTACTTCGTCGGAGAAAAGGACATTAGCTTGAACATTTATTTGTTGATGGTTCCATTCGCAAAACATTAGCCGACGTTGACAGTCACGATCAAGCAGTTCTTGATGAAGTTGAATGTGGAGGGGATGCTACCTGTACTTTTGCAATATTTTCCACGCAAGATACTGGCTTATGTCTGTTCGGTGGCTTATATCTCTGGTGCTACAGTTCGGATCTTCTACTACAGAAGCTATTATAGCAAAGTTGTTGTCTTCATTAGTTGTGCGCTTCCTTGGTGGAGTACTATCGTATTTTACACTGTTTGTATTTAGAAATCTTTGTGGTAATCGTTTGAAAACCAACAGACTGGGATGTCTACGGTCTGGGAAACGTTCAGCGTAAACTCTGGAAGCTATTAAACAATTTCTTTGGAACTCCCCCAATATAAATTCCATATCAACTATTTCATCTTCTGAAAAATTCATATTACAGGCATTTAAATAACTGAATTTTCAACCAAACAGCCAACTACACAACAAAAATGCTAGTTTGTTGACAGTTAGCAATTGGTTTAAGGAAAGCCTGATGATTCGTTGCCTTTTTGTTTAATTTCCATTTTGTTCTAAAAAGCGTTGTAAAACATACAAATATTTGCATTTTAAAATGTTCATAAATATTTCAACTTTTATAAAATCCGATATTCACTAATATATTTTTTAAAACAAAATAAAATTACATCTTATTATCAACTTTCCTGTTCTTTTTTCTATTGGCTTTTTAATAATATTTAAATATTTTCAAAACTAAACACAGAAGTCATATAAACCCGCACGTACGAGGGGGTATTGATAAGTACTTAGCCTACCATATAAAACGCCACAATATTTCAAAACAAAATTTGGATTATTCAACATAATCTCCTTTAAGACTTACATATTTAGCAGAACGATCATAAAGTAATACTAGACCATTTAAAAGAAAATCTTTTTCTTGGTTTGCAAACTACTCCTCAACGGCACATATTGCTTCGTCATTTCCGAAAATTTTTCACCTTTCAAATGTTTTTTGAGTTTTGGGAACAAATAATAGTCTGACGGTGCTAAATCCGGAGAATAGGGCGGGTGGTCAATCAATTCAAAACCAATTTCATCAATTTCTTGCAGTACAATCAACGACTTGTGAGCAGGAGCGTTGTCTTGCAAAAAGAGCACACCTCTAGCAAGTTTTCCGCAGCGTTTTTCCACAATTTTCTTACGTAGGTAATTTAGTTACCAACTCAGTAGAATATGCTTCCGTGATAATTCTACCCCGTTCCAAATAATCTAATTATCCCATCTTTGTCCCAGAAAACTGAAGCAAGAATCTTGCCAGAAGATTTTTGGACGCAGAATTTTTTGGGTCGTGGAGAACCAACATGCTTCCACTGTTTGGATTGCTCTTTAGTCTCTGGGTCATAGTGATGGATCCACGTTTCGTCCATAGCAACAAGCCGACACAAAAAGTTTGAGGAATCTTCTGCAAAACGGCGGCAGATTTCCTTTGACGTTGTCAATCGAACGCCCTTCTGATAAACGTTCAAGCATCTTGGAATCCATTTGGCCGAAAGCTTTCTCATACCCAAGTCGTGATGAATGATGTAACACACATGTTCATAGGAAATGTGCAATGCTTCTGCAATATTCTTAAACCCATAACGTCGATTTTCTAAAATCATTTCATGGACAGAATCAATGTTCTCCGGAGTGGTCGCAGAAATTGGTCTTCCAGGGCGGTGTTCATCTTTCGCATCTGATCTTCCTCTTTTATATTCCGTAACCCAGTTTTTAATAGTTGCCTATGAAGGACACTGATCACCTAAGGTTTCTATCACATCAGCAAAAATTTCTTTGCCCTATAACCATTTCAAAAATAAAAACTTAATAACTGACCGAAACTCGATTTTTTCAAATTCTATCTTTTTCTCAGACATGCTGTTTTCAAAAATTCACAGTTTGATCACCGTTCAACTTATGGATGTCAAACTTTGACAACTTATTTGTAAAACATCACAGTTGTAACCATAGCAACCATATTCACTTTTCTTTACTAGAAACTTTCCAGGGTAACTAGATATGAATACCCCCTCGTACGTTTACAGATCTTTGAACGATAAGCTCGAAAATGTAAATATAAAGAATTAAAAAAATTAAATATTAGTAATCTAATTTTTTTAACGTTGTAAATAAAATAGATCCTTTATAAGATATTTAAATTCTAAACAGTGCGGCACTTAGCTGAAAAAGTGTTCCTGTAAACTGCAAAATAATTTTTGAAAAATTATCTGCAGTTCTTTAGATACTAACTGTTAAAGATCATTTTTTTTTAAATTTAAGAAAAGTTAATTATTTCCAAAGCTATTGGCAATAGATACCTAAAACCCGATATCGTTGTAAAAATAAAAAATAAGAAATCGAAAAAAGTAATAATGTACAGGATATTTTGCTGAAAGGTGAACTAAATTCGTGCTGAAAGTAAGTGAGGTAGTTTATACATCTTGTATGTCCAGAGACCAACCAATTAACATAACTGCAAAATCAATAAGATGTATATTGAAACTGTAATGGATTTCCATAACACTGATGTTCACTCAGTGTTCTATTCACTCTGAAGATGCAAGCTGCAATGTCTTGCGAAACGTTAGTTCGGTTTGATATGATAACAGAACATCCTTAACTTAATAAATAAATTATCAGAGTTCGAAATCTGAATTTGAATATATAATTAAATTTACATCTCAGTGTCTCAGTCAGTGTTTTATTCACTCTAGTGATGCAAGCTGCAATGTCTTGCGAAACGTTAGTGTGTATGGGTTCACAAACAGCTAACAGGCATAAGCTGATTAAGTATTATTGCCTTGGCAAACAAAATACATCAAGATCAAATTTTTGTCCGCCCCAAGGTTTGAGTAATATAAGCACACGGCCCTGTTTAGACAGGCAGGGCCTACGAACAAATATGGCTCAAACTTCTAGAGCAAATGCTTGTAAAGGCAGACAAGCTACAGGTCGGTCCTTACCTGATACTGCTGGGTGTAGTTCCCAAATGACAGCCCGGTCTAAACCGAAAGTAAATTGTAATATTGAAGAGGTAAACTGACAGATTCAATAGATGTTAACAACGGAATTGGACCATGCACATGGTGACCCCTTAAGCCCCCTACTATTTAATATAATAAATGGACAAAGTAATTAATACAGTGAGAACTGGGAGAGGCTATAAAATGGGAAACCGCGAAATAAAAATAATCTGTCACGCTGATGACGCCGTTCTGATTACGGAGAACGAAGATGATCTGCAGATACTTTTATATATATTTAACACAACAGCTAAGAATCTGAATATGGTCATCTGTACAGAAAAAGCCAAATGTATGACAACGT
The DNA here is from genome assembly GCA_014611495.1 of Limonius californicus. Taxonomy (NCBI): domain Eukaryota; kingdom Metazoa; phylum Arthropoda; class Insecta; order Coleoptera; family Elateridae; genus Limonius; species Limonius californicus. The sequence continues at coordinate 10,708 of JABXWE010030531.1, forward strand.
CGAAGGAACCCCGAAGGTGCAAATTGGAGATTGACGGGAAAATAATAGAGCAGGTTATGAAACTCAAATACCTTGGCATAGAGATCACAAGCTATGGCAATGTTGATAACCAAGTACGTCAACAAGTAGTGAAAGCAGGCTGTTTGAACGACACCATCTGGCGGAATAAGTATATTAGAAAGGATGCCAAAGCGAAAATCTACAAAGCAACGGTCAGACCAATTATGACGTATGCGGCTAAAACTATATAGACCAGAGACGTCCAAAACAAAACGATTATTGAGACATCAGAAATGAAGGTACTCCGAAGAATTTCTGGTAAAACACTATTAGATAGAGAGAGAAGTGAGACAATTAGACAACAATGCAATGTAGAAAACATTAACGATTGGGTAAATAAACGAAACATGAATAGAATGAACATATTACAAGAATACCAGAAGATAGAATAGTAAAAATCGCAAGATATAAGTCACCAATCGGAAGAAGAGACATTGGAAGGCCCAGAAAACGATGGAGTGATAACCTACATATATAGGAGGCAACACCGAAGAAGGAACAGGCGGAAGCCTATCATAGAAGAAGGAAGAAGAAGAAGAAGAGGATAAGACATTTTCAGGTACGATAGCGTGCATATAATAAGTAGTATATTTCTTGGTTCATACTCTTTAGATAGCCAGTCTTCCTTACATTCTCTAAATCAGATATTTAGATACTAGGAATTACAGCAGGTCCATTTCAAAATGGTGGATGTCTTGGAGTTTGTACTATTGAGGTATGATGGAAAGTTTAAGCCGCTTTTAGTAGAATCGTAAGCATATGCAATAACATCTAAGGGTAGTGATTTATTTGACAAAATTTGCGAATGCTCTTTTTGCCGTAAATATGAAAATGCCATCATCGAACTTTTGTAGTAACTGGTAAGTAGCTAGTAAAAACAAACGTCCTAAAATTAAAATAATTGTACGACATTAAAATACTTTTTTGGTGCGAAATATTCATGTTTTAACGTGTGAATTTAACATCTATTAAGCACTGCATTAAACAATCTCCACAGAGCGAAAGTCTCGCCCAGAAATTCTTGTCTCATATCGTTCCTCGTAGTGTTATTTCTTGTTTCGTATTAAAAACGTGAGACGAGAAATAGAAAGTCTCGTTTCGATTCTCGTAAGTGAGACGAGACGGGAAAATTCTCGGTTTTGACGGCAGCACTAATTCTTAGAAATACAGGGTGTCCCACGAGCACTGAAGAGAAGCATGTGTGCCTACTCGTGGGGCAACCTATACAGTGTGTCCCAAAACGTACCGGCAGTATTTCAAGGATGATTTCCAGAACTTATTTATGTCCTAAACGTAACGTTAACGAGTTATTGTTTATTTCATAATTTATGTGGTTAAAATTTTAGTTCAACAGATTTCTGAAATACTGATCTAGTTGCCATGATCGTGTGTCTGTTTAGTAATATGTGTACATCGTTTTTAACAAATTAGTGTTTGTAACTTGTCAGTTTATTACTGTGATACTGATTTTATTGGTTTCTTCTTTGTATCCTTATTCCCACCATACTTCACAAGTGATTCAAAATGTCAATGTTATTTTAAAATGAAGAATATGCAGATATTCTTTATGTTTACGGTCTGTGTGATGAAGATGATTTAGCAGCACAAGTGGAAGATATTCTAATATAAGACTACCTACGCGAGCAGTTTCCTTTAATTCACATCGTCAGCTGAGGGAACACGGCACTTTCAAGACATGTAGTCGGCCAAGAAGTGGTCCGTAGACCCATAAACGAAGATCCGTATTTAAGTGTGCGAAGAATTGCATTACGTACTGGAATATGTAGAAACCAGGTTTGGGGAATAGCAAGAAGTGCTCGCTTACATCCATATCATCATCAAAGAGTTCAAGCTCTAGGTAATGATTTTGAAGCTCGCTTAAGATTTTGTAATTGGGCATAAAATAATCAAAACCTATCGCATATTTTATGGAGCGATAAACATTCTCTCGCACGAGATGGTATCAATAATTATCATAAGTTTCGTGAATGGTCTGCAGAAAATCCTCATTTAAGAAGACCCTCGCATGTTCAACATAGTATTAGTGTTAATATGATAGCTGGTATTCTTAATGATTGGATCATTTGAACTGCCGCACCGTTTGAATGGTGTGAATTACGAATATTTTCTAGAAAACTCTTTACCCTTATTACTGGAAGATGTGCCATTAAATATTAGAAGTGCAATGTGGTACCAACACGATGGGGCACCAGCACGTCTACCGCGTTCGCTAGACCTGACTATTAGATTTTTATCTTTGGGGTCACATGAAACAGATTGTTTATGCAACTGAAGTGCAACGGTGGAAGAATTACGCCAGAGAATACAGCAGGCTGTATTTTTTTGGCTGTTATTAGGAATATCCCAGCAACCATATTAAGAACGCAGCCATCTCTTCTGCGACGTGCGGCTTTGTGTATCGATCACAATGAAGATAATTTTGAACATTTTGTAAATAAAATAATAAAAATGTATTCGAAAAAGAATTATTTCATAAAATTCTTTGAACTATAATTTTAACCACATAAATTATGAAATAAACAATAACTCGTTAACGGTTACGTTTAGGACATATGTTTTTCTGTACTTTTCGACTCTTAAATAAATTCTGGAATTCATCTTTGAAATATTGCCGGTACTTTTTTTCATTGGAGCTTTTGCCATTGATTTCGTATTCTTAAAATTACCGTGTTTGGAATTTTTAGAATTTAAACAATATAATAGAAAGAACAAACGTGTCAGTTGTGATACGTTCTAGGTTTTCCCAACGTTATAGCTATTAAGACAACTTTCGAAATTTAACAGTTAACTTTCTGATTTTACTTGTTGTTAAAGAAATGTACAAGAGGTTAGTTGAAGTTAAGGAAAGATATTGCGTTGATGGATATAACCGCGCTAGTAACTATGGTGTTGTTCGCGTTATGACATAAACCGAACAATAAATTTTGAAGTTTTCTATTTTGCTTTCTAATGGGATATCGAACATATATTTTAGTGCAACGGCATTAAAAGCGAATGTCCTGTTGGCATTATTATCCGGAATGCACATGAAGCGAGCTTGAACAGACCAAAGCTACCCAATGCTGATCCCATATTTTATAGTTATGACTTGCGGCAGCCGTTAGTGCGGCCATAGATTCGGTAGATTATGGTGCAGTGTGTATCGAGAACTTGCTAATCTATAATAATGAGTCCTTAATCTGCAACGCCATTAGCTACGTCGGTACGTTCCGTATCCGCAAATGTGACTGAACTGATCGAAATTGTGTGCTTATTACTTTTACAGCTTTATTACAGCCGTTAGTTACTGCGCTCAGGCGTATTCGCCTAGATTAGTGTTGATATGAGGATTTGCTGTGTTAATTATGTTTTTATCAGATATTGCGTGCCCTCCTAATGAAAATGCACCTGCGTTATGTTGGTAATAAACGACTGCAATCGCGGATGCATCTCTCCGAACATACAGAAATTATAATTTTTTTGTTTATGATTGAGTGCATTAGCTCCGCAAAAGATTTTATAAATGTTCCCCGGAGTAACGTAAAAGCAAAGTGCTCGTTGCTTCTGCCGGACTAAAAAAGGGTAAGCGGCGCTAAAAAGCGGTTCAGACTTGAGCCGTAACGGTCATGGCATATAGCATATGTTGTTCGTCAACTTCTTTCGACCGAACTGTTTTAAGATACTTGCAGAATTGACGTACAATGGATAAAAACTTGAAATCAGTTCACTTGTCGGTTTCACAGACGTATAAAATGCCAATTTTCTGATTTCCGCGATGCCTTATAAAAACTAAGCCAAAATTAAAGGTAATAAGTGACACATTCACGATGGATTTCACGTTAGGAAGTAAAAAAATTAATATTATGTTATAAATTGATATTTTGTGCGTCATATTTTTAAAGTTTATAATAATAAATAATAAACGCTTCAAAAGCGATATTTAATAATATGCTTTCTATTTTTATGGGTTTAATATTCTGTTTTAATGGAACAGCTCCAACTAAATAAATGGTCAGCGTTCAGGTTCCGTGTTTTAGTGTCCACATAAAGTTATATAACATCCATATTTAAAAACATAATTCAGTTGTTAAAAATAGTTTACATGATCTATAAAAAACTTTTAATGGATTATTTCTGTTACACCAAAGGAATTCCCTAATTGCTAAATTATAAAATAAATTTCGGTAGCTGGATTGAATCTATTTTGACAATTTATAATCCATAATCCAACACATGAATCGAATTTTTATTCCTCTGGGTTTTATATTATGCTTTATAGAACATCCTCAACTTAATAAATACA